>APFE030107452.1:0-24868 GCA_000404065.3 Pinus taeda | reverse complement strand
ACAAAAGAAACTTGTATTACTTTAAATAATATTAATATTAAGATTAATATTAAGAGTACGAGCAAGATATTATAATACTAAACTTTCATTGTTTCTCATTATTTTAATAAATAATAATAATAAAATTATTATTAAGGAAAATATGTCCTATTTCTTTACACTAGCAATAGTATATCATATTCTAGTATGGAGCTTTATACATATGACAAATAAAGAGGGGGAACATATGCCATATTCAAAGTTTTGTTATTGATACAACAATGGGGGTATATGAAAGTTATTATTGTTAACTCATTTAAAATTATGATGAATAAAATGTTTGATGACACAACTACAAAGAACAATGGGTTGGTTCATGTTTTGTTTAGAATTAGACCATCAAATTAAGTTTTGAATAAGAGAAATGGTTACATGTAGTGAGTGTGAGCAACTAGTATGGGATACAGAAACTAATCCTTATACCTATGAAAAATGGAAGAAATTAATAGATAATGAACATGAGCATTATAAAGATATTTCATAAACTTGTGATTTTGTTCAAATAGGACCTCTACCTCTCTTAAGCGACTACATTAGTTATTTTATCGTATATTTGTAAACATTCATACATTAATCCTTCTATTAATAAAAAATAATGATGAAATGGTGTAGATTTAATCACCTTGTTATCTCCTTTATATCAATAGGCTCACTTTTCACTTGTAATTTTCTTAGATAGATAATTTAATGCTTATGTTTTCACTTTATTATAGTGACCACTAATGAATGTTAATGAGAGGTTATAACTAGATGCACACAAATTTGAATTTTGTTGTTATGTCCACTTGCAAACACCTACAATCTTAACTTAATATATGACCAAGCTAAGCATGCAATATTATTCATATGTTGAACATGTTCATAACCAAAGTTGTATTCCTAATTTAATGACATCACCAATTACTTTTAAATAAGATAATATAACTCTCAACTCCACAATGGTTCTGACAAATTGTTCCACTTCAATGAGTTCACGCAAACTCAAACTTTTTCATGAAAAGTCAATGCATTTAACATCACACAATATAATATTACTCATACATAGAGCGTTTGGAAAATTTGTGTTCCCATTAACAAGGAAAAGTTGTACATGAATAACCTCACAATCATATTGTTGTGCTCAACCCACTAACATTCAAGGGATCTCCCCGATATGAAGTCCCAACTAGACCTCACACCGTTTGGAGTAGGAGTCCACGGAGTGGGTGCTGATAAGTATGATAACTTTGAGTAAGAGAAAGTGTGTGACTCTAAAGAGAGTCAAGTGTGATGCATGAAGGTTCCAAAACATGAAGGGAAAGAGGAAGTGCACAGTTGGAAGCGTCTAATAATACGAAACTTGAAAGGAACACCACAGTAGAATGGAATCACAAGCTAAGATGCAAAAAATTCCACAAGTTAAAGTGATGAATTAATAAAACAACACGCATTCAACGCGATTCATACAAATTAAAATGAAATAGTTCATAAGAATATGCTTAAGAAAAATAGCATATTGTTATCGGGAAATCTACTGTCCATTCAGAGATGTTAGTCCCACTAAGAAAGGTAGCTATCTTAGAAACAAACAAACTAAAGTTACTTGTGTTTTCCTTTATGAGAAGTAGATGAGAGAGAAGCAAAGAGTACCAACCTCAATCTTTCGCTTGGCTCCTTGCTTGTTTCCTCTTCTGTCTAACAAATCTTTACTGCTCTTCCCTTTCTTGTCTTGCTTCAAAGAGCAACTGTAAAGTTAAAGCAGAATAATACCATCAAAGCACAGAGATCTACAATCATAAACAATATAGGACCAGATATATATTGACCACACAAATGCATATATCAACTCAGACATATAAGAATGTGGAGGAAAACTCAAATATATTTATTGATAGAAAGAGTAGAAGAGAGGATTACAAATCATTGATCTGACATAGCGTCATCCTCCAAGCATGAAAATCCTTCTTTGCCTCATGAAAAGCTTAGATCACGCAACACTATGACGTTCCACAAAGAAACCAATAGCACTTCTTTACAAAATACAAGATTTCAGCCTCTAGATCTCTTAGATGAGGGATCCATATATAGATATTTGCAGGTGGGTGAGTGAGCTTCTCGGGTTTTGATTAGTGTCATTTCTCTCATACTTCTCAATTCCACTTGGAGATTTCATCACCCTCAAGGTACGGTAGTGCAATTCACATGGTGTGAAAATAGGACTTGGCATCGAACACCACACCAAATATATGAGTCGAAGGCCATTGATGTAAACCTATCACCAGATGTGAGAAACTTGCCATTGAGGCATGCAAGCTTCAAAGTACTGAAAGGGTTTTTCCTAGGTCGACTTGTTGGATAATGAAATGATGTCAACAACAAGTGACCCATCATAGGAGGGCATTAATGAATCCCACATCTACGACACGGAATGGAGCAAATGATTTTGTGGAGGTGAAAACGATCTGATGATACAAGGTTTAGGGTGGCGGTCATGAAATAAATAAATAATGTTTAGGGTGGCACTTCCTCTTACTAAAATGATGTATAGATAACCTCTCCTTACAAGATCTTTGTTTCATCCAATGAAAATTTGAAAGAATTTTTCTTGCATGGTTTGTGTGAGAATAAAATTTAACTTCATACATCAATACCCCTCTAAACACTTTAATAAAACTTCACATAAAATCAACGCTTAGTAAAGGTAGTTAGCAACTTTTTTTGAGCACACCTAAACATTAATCTAGGCTATGATCTTGAGCTACGAAATGGTGAATAAACTACTCAAGATATCAAAACTCAAACTCATGTCATTAATGAGTGTAAAATCGTATTGCACTCATATAATCCGTGACCGCTCCCCTTGGAAAGGAGTTAAATTCCAGACAACATTGTAGTGTCAGATAAGATATCCTTCCCTCGATTGCTTTTCCATTGGGTATTTTTTTTACTAGGGATCCACTCAAGGATATCAGAGCTAAGTGAGGGACTGAGTATCCTTCCCACACAACGTAGTATCTACGACCATGTTTTCCCCAGTGGTGTCTATGATTTGAGGTAACTCCAGTGGCTAATATTTTTAGAAATGAAGATAGGGTGACTCAGGCGGGTTGTTCTAGTAGCTAAACAGATGAGGCTACTCTGTCTTCGATTTTTGCGAGGTTTCTTGTTTTCACAAGAGTACTTGGCCCCTTAATCTGAGCTTCGAGTGAAAGTGAGGGACTCAGTATCCTTCCCACACAAATTAGTATCTATGACCATGTTCCGCCGAGTGGTGTCTATGATTTGAGGTAAATCCAATGGCTAATATTTTAGGGATGAGCATAAGGTGACTCAGGAAGATTGGTCTAGTAGCTAAACAAATGAACCTACTTTGTCTTTTATTTTTGCGAGGTTTCTTATTTTCACAAGAGTACTTGGCCCCTTAATGTGAGCTTCGAGTGAAGTTCACGAGTAACATTAACTGTACATTTGGCCAACTCTCTCTTTTAGCCATTTTGATAATGGGTTTCATCTCCAACAAATGGTGGTTATGACACAAATCGTATCACCTAAATTCTTTCTCATTGAATTTTAGTGTATCTTTTTTAAGTTTAGGTGCTATTTTGTAAAATATATCAGTCACCATGGCTACATATGTCCCTTCATGTCAATCTAGGTGATAACAAGGACTTCCTTCATTCGTCGTGGAGGATTAGTCGCACCTTTGTGATCCAAATTTACCCTTTTCTTGAAATCACTATCCAGTGTCTAACATTGAATCACATAACACTTCCCACAAAACCATACTACATGAGGACCTTTTTATTGAAGGATTTGTAACTCCTTACAATCATCCCCTGACCGATTCTCCTCGACGAGTGTTGATTTAGGTAGCACATGTAGGTAACATGTCTTCATGAATACCCACATCCAATATTTCACTCACAATTAATGAGTCATGGGGTTTTGTGTACAACTTTGGTCCACCATCACTTCCATAACTATAGTCAGTAATGCATAGCTCACTCATTACGATGCTATGTAGACTATTCCTTGTTCAACCAACCTAGTTACACAGGCTATGAGTAGAATCTAGTAGATCCTAGTTTTTCCCCGTTTTGTGTCTATCCTTGGACCTCTAACTATCACTCCTAGTAGTGTAGTTAGCATGGTTACCTTCAATAACCGTTTTGGCTTGAACCCTTAGTTAAGTTCAAACCCTAAGTCTGAAATGTGAAGAGGTAATATTCCCAAAATCCATATACCAAATTGGGGAATTACTATCCCTGTCCACCTATAGGACAACTTATATCATTAATGATTGACTTAACTTTTCCGAGTGGACACTATTATAGTGTCATTCATGTTCCTACAACAAACTATATGGCTAACAATATCGCTTAACCCAATCCTACTTCGTCCATTTGGTCACCCCATCCTCAACCTCAATTGAGTGAAGGGGGCACTTTTGATCCTCAGGGCAATGGGCCTTTCACCCCCAACCTAATATCCTTGATGGAATGCCACCTTATATGACTATTCCACCAAAAAAAGGAGGCTATTATTCAATGAATCCTATATATCATGTTGGAAACAACTTTATGGGAGGACCTGAGGGTCCTTCAAGTCATTCTTCATCAGCTTTGTCAGGCTCATGGGTTCCTAAACAATTTCTTTTTCTCGCAATGCTTGACTACTCCAATCTGTATAAACAAAGTAATTACCCACTCTATCATAATTTTCATTGGGCCACAATCCCACTAAAGGAACCTACCAATATCCTAACGTTTGAAGGGAAACAAGAGACTCTCCCAACTACACATGTCACCATATAGCATATATTGTGTATATAAAACTCCATGGTGGATGATAGTATCTCACTCAGAATCTTCCCCTGCACCCTTACTGGAAATGCTGCCAAGTGGTACATTGAGTTACCATGTGCATTAGTCACTACGTTTGGTACCCTTGAAATGGAATTTCTAAAGGAATTCCATATTCCTATCCCCTACAAAACCAGAAAAAAACTCCTTGCTACCTTATGCCAAGACACCTCCACCCACATCCATGATCACATCCATGAATGGAGACATAGGCATAGGCTTGTCAAAGCTGCCATTCTGGATTACTTGTTAATAGATTATTTTTGGAAGTCACTTCTTCTTAAAATTCTCAAAGACATCTCCTTAGGTGGTTGTGAAATATCAATCCATTCATTATGCCCAACATTCTCATTTGACCTAGACTCAGTTTGGCATCATATATGATGTAATCGTCCATTCCCCTCAAACTTCCAATGCTCCTACTACTTAGCAACCTGTTGCGCACCCTGATGATATCGTCAGTGCTTAAAAACTCAGCAGGCACATTTCCGAGTTTTGTAATGATACCACTCCTCCTACACAATCGGCTTCTCTTTCAACTGCTATGATAAACTCTGTGATGTCTACAAAAAAAACCCAACAGAAAGAAATACAAGAACAAGAAAAATACCTCTCCTTCTAAAGAGAAACTCATTATGTAGCATAACCCCAAACATAAAGTTGTTACCAAATATGATAGTGGGAGGAAAAAACTATCAACTTCCCTTGCAAAATCTAAGTAGAGCACCACATGAAACATAAATGCCCTTGTCATCAAGAATTCATGGATCTTCTTTCTCAGAAGGACATTGGTCGAACCCTAACAGTCCTAAATAGCCCTTTCCCCATGTAGCAACAAGAACGTATTATTTCTAATCCACCGCATCCCTCGCATGGTGGAAACGACATTTCACATCATACTTTCCTTGGAGGAGTATTGTCAACCATTTACACCTTTGAAACAATTGATCTTCAAATGCAACCCAAACTTATGGAACTCTAGTTGTTAACACTCTTGATGTTTCCTTGAGTTTAAATCAATGGCTGCTCGATGATATTCATATCGAAATGCTTGTCACTGACCTTGTGACCCCCCAAAGGGGCACTTTGTCACATGACACACAATACCTCTGCAAATGCTTCCTGTAAGTACAATATTGTAGAATATTTGGCGCAAGCACCATCAACCATGTGTTCACTCAGATTATTGCAAATATCTCCACCACAACAGAAAGCTTATCTTTCATCCATTGATGGAATTGACCCTCACGATTATATGTTAGAATTTTTTTAAGTGTAGAAAATTAAACCTCTCCTTTCCCACTAACTTTCATTTCCTCTGTTGGTTATTCCAAAACACAGAGCTATGCATAGAATGATCATTAATGAAGACGCTTTGACCCACATCATGTCAAATTCATGTTAGCTTGCCTTGGCTCCTCCAACACTCACACCATTTTCAAATTCCCTTAAATCATTATATGTCCACATGTTCATCCTAAAAGGATACATACCAAGCCACCCCATCACTCTGAGTGGGAAAACGGTAATGGTGGACATTCAAGACGTAGATCACTAGCTCAACTATAATCTTGTTTTGGGCCCGAGTTGGACCTATGAAATGACTTCCATTATTTCTTCAGTCTTCTGACTCATCCTCTTCACATTGGATGGGAAAATAGTCATAATGGACAAACTCTCCTTTGTACCCAAGATTACTCTTTCTTGCATAGCGACATCGTACCCTTAGTGGGTGGCATACCTAACTAATCCTCCCTGTTGGGTTTCTTTACTCTTTCGCTATCCATGATTATAGAGATGGCTTCTATGGTCTTCACCACTCCTCATTACCCAACTAATCCTTTGATCCTCTTGACCCCTTCATACCTCAAATCTTATGGAGAACAAATTCCACTTTCAAGAGTGGAATTGGCTTATCAAGTCATTTAATCTACATCTGATTCTTGTGTTGACTTGGTTATGACCAATGGTAGGAATCCCTCTCACATCAAAACTCATTCTAATGATCTCGTTGACGAGGTACTACATATGGATGAATTTATTCGAGAGATGATGTGCTTAGAAGTGTGACCTTGGGAAACCCCTCACCATCACGCTTAAATATCCGATTTAGACATGAAATCTATAAAAAACCTCCCTTTTGAACAACCTAAGATTGTTCCCTCAATTTATATGACTGTCCAAACTATGAATTCAGAAGGGAACTTGGGAAATATTTCAAAGACCATGCTCATCAATATCTCAGTTAAAACATGGATGGTGGAAAATACTTAGGTTGGAGCTAAATACAATCCTGAGGAAATTGTAAGCTTCACCTCCCTTTTCAAAGAATTCCATGATGTACTCACTTAGTATTATGCCTGAATTACCATCATATATCATTCTATTGTCGAGCATGAGATCAAGGTCTATGAAAATGCTAGTCTTATGTCACAAAAGCTTCGACCACTCAGCCCCTACAGAACTGTGGCACTGAGGACTAAGGTGGAAAAATTGTTATGTGTTGGTTCTACTTACCATATTTCCTTGATGGAATGGGTTTCTAATCTTGTTCTTGTAGAAAAAAAGAAGGTACCATCTGCGTCTGTGTCGACTACCACAATTTTAATGGCATGTGTCTAAAAGAAAATTAATTGACTTCTTTCATTTAAAACATAACCAGATGTCTATAAAACATATGGACTAGCGCAAAAACCACCTTCATTTGTCCTTGGGGCATATTTTCATATCAAAAGGTTACTTGGATAATATTTTGGCTCATTCCAAGAAACAAGCCCAACATCTAGCTCATCTTGGAGCAATATTTCTTAGGTGTAGGTTCTATAACATCAATTTGAATCTACATAAGTGCATATTATTTGTCTAGTTAGGACACCTGCTTGATTTCATTATATAAAAACATAGGATAAGCATTGATCTTGATATGGTAAACGTGATTACTCAATTTCCCACACCATAATCAAATTTACAGCTAGAAAGTTTGCAAGGAAATGGAAACATCTTATGTCATTTGATTATGAATTCCATAGAATTAATGGAAGGCTTTATGTGGTTACTAAATAAAGGAGTACCATACTTGTGGGATGATCAAGTGCAATGATCATTTAATGCTTTGACTTTATCCTGTGGCTTTATTTTATAACTCGAAGAGAATCCATGCCCCATTTATATTTTTTTGTTCCGAACTCATGATGAACACAGTGGGAATGTGATGTATTATCCCTCGAAAATACTCGTTGGGTGTGGACTTCGATATTCACATGTCGAGACACTATCCTTGGAAGATTTTTTCATATCAATCGCTTCTCACATTACATTATGTTGTGATAGACTATTGTCATTACCCTGGAGAATCCCATGAGACACATTTTGTCTTGTCAAGTCATTGGAGGAAAATATTCCAAACAGGTTGTGATCCTCCAACAATTTGATCTTGTTTTCACCACTACCAAGGCTAGAAACTCCCTAGTCTTGATTGAATTATTGTCAGACCTTCCCAAAGTCGACCGAGATGACACTGTTATCACCAAAATTGATCATGTAGCCATAACCTACTAGATGGACCAAAGTACACCATGTAGGGCCAATATTACCATAGTAAAATTTCCTTCACTATAATAAATTACTTAATAAACCACATTTGTTAAGTTATTTCTTGTTAAACCCGTCAAGAATAATTTAAAAAATCATTATTTATTTAGTTATCTTATAGGGATAATTAATTAAACCATTGTTTAACTAATATTCCATGTCATATTTGACCCAATCATGAGAAATAATTAGATAAATCATTATTTTTCTTATTTTTCTCTATGAGTAACCAATTAATCATTATCTAGTTATTATTCCTTGTCTAGTTTGACTAAGTCCTCTAGCAATACTTAAAAAAATAATTATTTGTTTATTATTCCTTAACCACATTCCTTGAGATGATAAATGAATAATTTATTTATTATTTCAAAATTAAAGTATTTAACAAATTTAAATTCTTTTTCCATCCGACCAAATATAATAAAATATTCCAAATGGTTAATTCTAGATTCTTTTTAATAATGTTTTATTTTTTTCCATTATTTGAGAACAACATAATATTTTTTAATAAACTCGAAGGTTTTACATACATTCTTCACTTTTGATCAGTTTCATTGTTGCACTCACTGTTGTTGCTTTGGTTATTATCATTGTCGCTCACCATTTGATTTTTTCTTTTGAGTTCCCATTGAGTTGAAACATTATGTTTGCTTGGTTGACACATTATAGAGAAGAGAGAGACTATAGAAAGCTCAAGGCATTGAGGATAGCCAAGAACCCATCTCACAGAGCGAGGGAAAATTTTACGGGGTAATATTCGGAAGTGGGCTAATTTTCCATTTTTTTTCCAAAAAGAGATTCGCCAATTTCATTTTTTTTCTAAAAATAATACACCATAATTTTACATTATCAAATTATATTTCCTTAGAAAATTCCAAAATGTTACAAAAATACATAAAATCATTATAAATTTGAATATTTTTACAAAAGTATCTTCAAACATTTTATACTTTGCATGTTAATGACTATTAAGATTCACCAAGATATGTAAAGTTTAAAATAAATTTGTATCCTTAAAATTTTCCCTCCACACACGGGACTGGTAGCATTATTTGTTCCCTTCACAAGTGTCATCTAATTAAACATATTCTTTATATCTCATTCCCCTTGGATTACTTGAGTTATTTCTTCTCATTTTTTAATTCAATTTTGTTGTGTAACTATCTTTTTCTAATAGATCAGGACTTTGGTAGGTTTTACTTCTATCATTTGTTGTAGATCAACACCATTTTATAGCCATATTTACCGTTAAGGATGTTTTTCATCCACAACGTAAAGTGGTTTCCTTTTGTACGCTATCGATAATAATAACATATAACAGAGGTAGCCCATGATCCTCTATTAGATGAATATGTCTATCTAGTTGAATCTAATGATCCTTGGTATGGATACATTCGTTTCTACCTCATAACACAATGTTTCCGCCAAGATCTATCAACACCTGACCGTCACTTCATTCGCCACTAAGCGAGGCACTACATGGTGTTGAAAAATACTCTATATCATGGTGACATTATATGAGTTCTTCGATGTTTTCTTTTGTATACTAAGCAAAGGAAACATTCTAAATGAATGTCATGTTGTGGCACATGGTGGTCATCTTTCTGACATGGCTACCACCTAGAAAAACATTCATGGAGGATACTAGTAGCCAACCTTTTTTAAAGATTGTATTAACGTATTCCAACATTGTCATCCATGTCAGATTTTTACCAATAGAATGTGCACACCCCGTGTGCCTCTTCACACAGTTATCTATGTTGGCCCCTTTATTAGATGGGTCATCAACTTCGTTACTTGTAATGCCACTTCCTCTGATGGACACAATTTCATTATTACTACTGTGGACTACTTTAAAAAATGGGAATAAGACATTTCCATTTTTCAATTAAGTGATCTCTCATTCCAGCATACCCTGCATGATCGTTATGGACCACACGATAGTTACACACCATGGAAACCACTTTCAAACCCATATGATGTCTGACTCAACATAGTTGCTGATTTTTCAGCAAGAGAATTCTTCCTCCTACTACCCACAAGAAATGGTCAAGTGGAATTTGTTGGCATTATGACATAGGTTTATCACTATGACACAGGTGTTGTCCTTGACGGCAACTCACTTAGATGATAGATCACATTTCAGGCTCTCAGAATGAAGGAGAAAGAGGTACACGCAAGTTTCCCTTGACCAAGCAATTTATACACTCGAGTTAGTAGTCCAGAAGGCGCATATGCATATACACACACTTTCATGCAGGGACAAGTGTGTACATGTTGGAAAAATTGGTTTTGGTCTATGGTACTTGGCCCTAGGTATTTTGACCGATGGTATTGATCCAAGGTATCTTGACCGAAGTGTTGACCCTAGGTATTTGGTCCAAGGTATTGCTTCCAAGTGGTTTTGGACCGTGGTATTGAGTAAGGTCTAAGACTATAAAAGGAGGAGGAGATCAGTAGGCAAAGTCACTGAAGTATTGAATATCTTATGTAGAGAAAGATCTAGAATACTCTTCATTGGGGTTATGGTGCATAGTGGGATCTGAATCAAGGAGGAACCTAAGTGCTTGAATAAGGATAGATTCTATTGATGTGTCAAGATCTTAAGGCTTGAAGAGAAGTATGTTTGTGTGATTTTGATATTTTATATTTGGCGCATGTCTAGATCTCTAAATCTGATGATCTAGGTATAACTAATTTCTAAATAGTTAAAAAGGGTAAATCATTTTTTACAGATCTGTATGTAGGTTTAGTATAGAAAAGGCATGTATACACGCAAGTTTGGTAATTCAAAACAACATATATGCAGGTTTCCCTTCATATAGCAGCGTATGCATGTAGGCTCTACATATTGAAGTAGCGTACATCTCATAAAATATGTTTTAGCTACTTTTATTTACTATTGCAGTGTTTTGGGTTCTCGTACTGTTACTGTATTCTAGTTATAGCATTTAGAGAAGTGATTATTTGATTAAATTTTGGTTAGTGAAAGAGAGATTGATTTATGTAGATATATTTTGATGTTTAATTGATGCTATTAATGGATCGAGTCTAAAAATTTATGAAACATGGTCCCTGGAAGAAAAGAGAAGGCTGTAGCCATCTGTAGGTCGGCACCTATGTACTAGTACATCAACTAGTACAAGAGCTAAGGGGGTTGTAGCTCCCTTGTAGGAGAAGCTGGAGAATGAGAGAAGGTTATAGCCTTCTACAGGTAGAAGTCTGTGTATTGGTATAAGACTGCACCAGTATAGAAATATTGTAAAAAGAATTTTCTTATTAAAATAAGATAGAGACGAACTGCAGTAAGTGGTTTTCACCCACATTGCGTTTCCACCTTATATCTTGTGTTCTTGTGTGTGATTGTCTCCTATGTTTTTACTGTACTTGTTACTACTTATATGGTTTTGATACATAGATTAAAGATCAACTCACTATATTATAAGTTTACAAGATATACAGTGGTTGCTCTAAACATAGTTGCGTATATACACAAGTTACATTAACCAAAGTAGCGTATATAATTCTATTTATGGAAATGAAATATTATTAAATTGATAATACTGATTCACAGCGCCCCCACACTCTGAGTATTATTTCCAACACTTGGTATTAGAGAAGGTCCTTCAGAAGAAGATTGATCACTTGAACGAAGATCTATCGTCATGAGAAACTATGAAAGAGAGGCATCCATTAGGCCAGCAATATTTGATGGAAGAAACTTCGTCTATTGGAAGTTAAGAACCACAACCTATCTTCAATCTCTTGGAGTAGAAGTTTGGGATATCATCAGCAACTACTACATATACGGTAGGTAAAAAACATTATGGAACAAATGCAAGGGCCATCAATACTCTATTGGGGAGTCTGTCACAATCAGAATTCGTCAAGATTATGCAACTCAAAACCATTGGACAAGATCATTCTAAGCTATGAAGGAGATGATCAGGTAAAATGTATAAAACTACAATCTCTCAGAATTCAATACGAAACTCTTAGAATGCATAAGAATGAAAGTGTAGCTAATTATTTCTTACGTCTAGATGAGATTGTTAATCACATGAAAAACTTGGGTGAAGAGATAAAATAAGTTACTTTATTTGAAAAGGTTCTACGATCCTTGTCTTCTATGTTTGAATCAAAAGTTTCTACCATAGAAGAGAAGCATGATCTTTAGAGTATTACTATGTCACAGTTTCACCGAATCCTAACTACTTTCAAAATGAGAAAAGCAGGTCCATTAGATATGAGAGAAACCACATTGAAAGCTTCAAGAAAAGGAGAACTCAATTAGTGAGAACATACATCAGAAGGAGAGGAAGAACCATACTTTGTCAAGAACCTTCAACAGTGTTCTCGAAGATTCAGAGGTAAAATACCTTTCAAATGTTTTTCTTGTGGAAGACTAGGTCATTATGCTGCCAAACGTACTAAAAAATTTAAGCTTGATAAAGGTAAGGGATCAGCAAAATGGAATAGAAAACAGTGTAAATAAGAAGAGCAACTATACACATGAAGATAGTGATGGTTTATCAAATAGTGATGGAGATGAAAATAATAATGATTATAGACTTCTCATGGATTTTGAAAATGATGATTTCTTGGATGCTTTAGATGAAGTTGGTCTCTATGAAGAAATTTCTAAACTTAAAATCTGTCTAGAAGAAAGGAATATAATTATAGATACTCTGACATTCCAACTTGCTGAAAGGCAAAAAAACAATGAAAAATTAGAATGTGAAATTGTGGGTCTAAGAAAAGGAATTGAGAAAACAAAATCTCTCAATATTAGGTTTTCTAAAGGATCAGAAACTTTAGATGAAATTATCCAAGTGTAGTGTTCTCCTTTGATAAAGATAGGTCTTGGATATACTAAAGAAGCATCTCAAGCATAGAAGCCATCAACCTCCAGAACCTATCTGGATGCAGTAAGGAGAAGTGAACATGTTGACAATCATTAGTAGAGGCTTAAAGCATATCAAGAGGTAAATCGAGTTGAATCTAATTCGAGGATGAACAGAAGATATAACCAACCTCACGTAAATCATTCTCAATTTGCTTCACCTAAAAATATCATATGGAAAAGTGCATACATGTTGGAAAACATGGTTTTGGTCTGTGGTGTTTGGTCCCTAGTATTTTGACCCATGGTATTGATTTGAGGAATGTTGACCAAGGTGTTGACCCTAGGTATTTGGTCCAAAGTATTGATTCTAAGTGGTTTTGGACCATGGTATTGAGTAAGGCCTAAGACTATAAAAGGAGGAGGAGGTCATTAGGTAAAGGCACTGAAGTATTAAATATCTTATGTACAACAAGATCTAGAATATTGGTCATTGGGGTTATGGTGCATAGCTGGATCTGAATCAAGAAAGAACCTGAGTGCTTGAACAAGGATAAGTTCTATTGATGGGTCAAGATCTTAAAGCCTGAAGAGAAGTATCTTTATGTGATTTTTATCTTTTATATTTAGCGCATGTCTTGATCTATAAATCTGATGATTTGGGTACAAATAATGTCTGAGTAGTTGAAAAGGGTAAATTGCCTTTTACAACTCTATACGCAGGTTCAATATAGCAAAGGCACATATACACGTTAGCTCAATAATTCAAAACAACATATACACAGGTTTCCTTTCATATAGCAATGCATGCACGTAGGATCTACATATTGAAGTGGCGTATGTCTCATAAAATATGTTTTAGCTACTTTTGTTTTTTTTTGATGTTTCGGGTTCTGGTAACAACATTCAAAGAAGTGATTGTTTAGTTAAGTTTTGGTTAGTGCAAGAGAGATTGATTGATGCAGATATATTTTGATGTTTGATTGATGCTATTGATGGATCTAGTCTGAAAATTTATGAAACATAGTCCCTGGAAGAAAAGAGAGGATTGTAGCCTTCTATAGGTTAGTACCTACGTACTAGTACATCAGCTAGTACAAGAGTTAAAGGGGTTGTAGCTCCCTTGCAGGAGAAGATGGAGAATGAGAGAAGGTTGTAGCCTTTTGCAAGTAGAAGCTTGCGTACTGGTATAAGACTGCACCAGTACAAAAATATTGTAAAAAGAAGTTTCTTATTAAACGAATATAGAGACGAATTGCAACAGGTGGTTTTCACCCAAATTGGGTTTCCACCTTATATCTTGTGTTCTTGTGTCTAATTGTCTGCTTTATTTTTAATGTACCTGTTATTTCTTATACGGTTTTGATACACAGATTAAAGATCCACTCACTAAATTATAAGTTTACAAGGTGTACGTTGGTTACTATAAATATAGTTGCATATATACACAAGTTCATTAACTAAAGTAGCGTATATAAATCTGTTTATGGAAATGATATATTATTAAATTGATAATACTGATTCACCCCCCTTTAAGTATTATTTCCAATAGAATCCATCAAAAACGTCCTAAAAACCATGATGCATCGGTTAGTAGGAAATCATAAAACCTATAGGCATCGCATGTTATATCTTGCTCTTTGGGAATAATGAACGTTAGCCAAAATTCTTACAGGCTATATGCCATTCCAACTCACCAATGGCCGAAAAGAAGTTCTTCCAATTGAGTGAAAAATTTCCTCCCTAAAATTAGTTGTTGAACTCTTGCCCGACACTACTGCTGAAGAAGAGTGCTTTTTGTCACTCAATCAGCTAAATGAGACTTGTTGAGATGTCACAATAGATCTCGAAGCCCATAAGCATTGAGTCAAATCCCAATATGATAAATGTGTTAACCCTCGATATTACCAAGAAGACAACAACAATATTGTCAAGTACATGTCCATTGTCTAACTCGCTAATAGAGTGTCATCTTGAGACATTTCCAATCTAGTGGTCACGTTAGACTCTTAGCTAGTCATTATGTAATTGACTAATCACTATCACATCGGCAATCCAATCTTGTTACGTTAGATTTTAAGGGTGTGTATTTTGGAATATTAGTTTGAGAATATTACTTATGAACACATTCCTAGAGAATGTAATGAATTAGCTGATTCATTGCAAAGCTTTTTATTATATTGAGATTTGTCTCATTCTTTATAGTTACATTTATGAATGTAAAATTTTCATAGTTAAAAATTTACAAAGAATCAAAGGAAACACATATAAAGTTAATCACCAAAAAATATATGTTTATATATAGATTGTGTTGAGTCTTTTAACATCAAAAATCCCAAAACTTGGGTGTTTTAAGTACAAAAATGGCTCTATTAAGCCTCGTCCTCGCACCCGCTAACTATAACACTACAACAAGAAATGTGAATGGAGAGGGTCAAAAAATGTCACCATAATTTCAATGGTGATGGTCAATAGAGACTTTGCTGCCAAAAACTAAACGTCACCAAAGGTGGTGTCGCCAAAAGTATAAACATTTTCGTTACATTCAAGGTTTGCCACCAATAATGATTTTCAATAATGGATAGTGACCGTCACCATTTCATATGAGATATGGTGGCATAACTTAGCCTTAGTCACCAAACAAATTTAACATCTCCAAAGGTAGCATCGCCAAAAGTATAGGTGTTGTGGTGACATTCAAGGTCTGTCATAACTAAAGATTAAAATGACAGATAGTGACTGTCTCCATTTCATATGAACAAAAATGATTTATTATGATGGACCTTTCATGTTCATCAGGATTGATGCATATATATCGTGACGTTCATTCACCATCACCATTTGATATGAACAACAATGATTTATGGTGATGGACCTTTCATTGTCATCACTATTGATGCATATATATAGCAACGTCCCTTGACCATCACCATTTCATATCTTTGGTGATCATTGAAAAATGTCTCCATAAAATCATTAGTGATGGTAAAAATATCCCTTGTCACCAAAAACTGATCAACACCATTCCATATGAATATTATACCTTAATGGACAAAAACAAGAAACCAAAACTTACATACAATGTACCAACTGTTGAATGGATAGAAACATGGAAGAAAACATTTTGATACTTCTCATCAAGGACAAACAAAATCATATCACCTACAATGATGAATTTATAAATATTCTGAGTTCAAAAGATGGTGTTAATACTCTAAATTTAGTTGGTTGGAAAAAATAATTTAAAGAAGCATTTTGAAATCAACCAAAATCCCTTATTCATGGCATAAATCAAGTTCAATATTAAAGCATTATGAATAATTAGACTAGTAAATGAAAAACACTATTCAACAAGAAGAAATTATCAGAATACTTAAAGAGAAAAAGAAAAATAAGATGGGGAGATATTACTTCAATTTATAGCTAGATCCACATGAAGAACATAAAATGAGCTCATCCAAATATTTCAAATCAAGGAACTCCCAAACTATTCATTTAAATGATGGTCACAAAGAATGAAATATTTGACTACCAATACTTGTTGCTTGCTCCTATCATAAAAGTAAAATATAAAAAGCATAAACCTCTTGTAAAGAATGCTTAGTTTGCCAAATGTAATACAGTTGCAGTGATAAGAAAACTTCACTACATAAAAAACGTCATAACAAGAACAATTGAATTTATCAAAAATGTAAACTAGGTTTCATGTATTGAAATTTGAAACAAAAAAATAAATACAAATAAAAATAGTGTATTCATATCACAAATGTTGATAGATACATGCTTTGACCCAAGAAGCTGAAATTTTTGATAACATTACTTAAAATGGAAAATTGAGAGAATATATTTTAAAGAAATTGTATGAGTCAATTGTTACCAAAACAAAGCATTGTGTGAACAATTCATGTGTGACATGCAAACCTATCATACATATGAACTATATCATAATGATCTACACAAATTTTGGATTTCCTAAAATATCAATAGTCCTAAATCTTAATGGTAGTTAGAGAAATAAGAGTAGAAATATCTAATAAAAAGGAAACAGTCAATTGGATCAATCCTAGGGACAAGCAACTTCTATGATTCCCATTGTCCTTTTCAACGAAAATATTCAAAATGTACATGGTGAATAAGGTCATTGTGTTGGCATGGAAGACTGCATAATGGTCTACATGGTTTAAGGTACTAAGAAACTGGATCCCTAGTGTCTTCCTCTGTCAAAACTAAAGACAATATTTTTCTGAGTTAGTTACCGAAGAACGCATAGTAATAAAATCGAGAATCATTTCCCTATACAAGGGTATACATGGACTCAAATAATTTTACTCAAAAAATTCAGAGTGAGGATAGCAAGAAGAGCTACACTAATTTAGCTCTTCTACTATCAACATTCAAAGATAGTCTTGATGATGGATCCCTTTTGGGATTTGAAAAATTGACAGAATATGGTTATTGCTGTGGTTTCTCCAGTAACTAACTCAAAATATATAAATCACAGATGCTTAAAATCCAACAATCCTTTTTTTTGTCAATCCACGATGAACAAGGGTTGATAGCTGGTGGAGACCACTAATCTTGAACTATCAAAAGGTATGTAGACATGACCTTTCAAAAACACTTTTTTTATGGCTTTCGAGATATAATTGTGGTTATATATTTTTTAGAACACCAAGAATAGAAAATTTTTCTTCCCAAGTCTCTAGATGCTTGTCCCATGTATACTTCCCCACAAAATCAATAACAGATAAAATTATCTCACAATGCTCTTCATCAACTCTAACAAGTAATGAACAATCCACGACATCAATTGACTGCAAAAACACATTCCACAGAATCATGATAACGAAATAGCTCAACAAAAAATTAAAACTAATATTACAATTATGGTTGATTAAAAAAAGAGAAAACGATATTTAATATAAGAAATGAAGTATCATTCAAGACTGCTCACTCCAAAAGGTGTTTGTCTTTATTCCCAAGAAATATTGAAGCAATTGGCATGCTCTTTGAGAGATTCTGGTCCAGAAGAACCTTTTTGTTTCGTGATGAATGTAAATTGTAATAGGAGCAATTGGAGCCTTTGAGGTCATAAAATTGTTTTACTTTTCTTCCAAACAATATATTTTCCATTACCATTAGTTCCATACTAATATCTTTGCCACCAATTTCATTTTTTATAGTGATATGAAAGATAATCACATTATGTAGCATAGCTAAACATATAGTCAAATATAGAATAAACAATAATATCACTCATGAGTATCCACCTTGATAAATACTAAGGAATTTTTCCAAACATGTGGGCCTTCCAAAACATAATGAGGCAGACAAATATTTGAAAAATACCTTTCTCTTTCCTCCTTGAGGTCCCCATTTATTGCAATGACTTAGTTACAATATAAAGTTCATTTATGTTGGACACCACTTTTTCTAAGGGCATCAAACTGTCTTGCATAATAACAAGTTACCAAGTACTTAACTTTTCTTGGAGGACTGTCATCATGAAAGGGTATTTTACCATGCATACTTTTTGTATATAGTGATGAATCTAAAACTCCATTCCCTTTTAAGCCACGTGTGTATATATCCTAAGATCCTTAACTTCACTCTTTGGAAATAACTTTACTCAAGTAAGAAACCATCTGCCAACCTAACTGGATTTGGAAAAACTCCACCCATAACAGATAAATATGCACATTAATTTTATTTATCCATGTTTATTTCCTTCTGTTTCTCACTATCAGGTGCCTTGTCATATAAGAAATCCTAATATTCTTGCAAGCTCAGTGCATAAGCTAATATGCTTATTGTCTCATCATCATAAACAACAATAACCATGTCATTGATGCTAGTTGATAAAAGAATCTTACCCACTCCATTACCATCAAGAGGACTGACTAATGAGACAAAAATAGGACTATATCTTCTAAGAGAGTTAAATTTAATATATCCCAATAGATCTTCATGTAAAGACTTGATGTAACATTTTGGTAATTTTAACCCCAATTTAGCTTCCAAACTCTTCAGATAGATTTAATGATTTTATTGGTGAGGGACGGAAGCTTTTCTCAAGAACCTCCATTCCACCTTCACCTTGAATGTTTAAGGCATATTCAGACATCATTGTGTCTCCCATTAATATTTGTTGAACTCGATGAAAAAAAAATTCTGTGCCAGTTCACTGCCACTCGTAATATTGGTCGAAGTGATAAAACCAGCTTCTTGCCCTTGGAATGTCGTAGGTACATCCTGAAATTTTATTGATGGGCCTTCAACTTTCTATATTGAATCTAATGTATCTGAGAAATCATCTTGGCTATGAGAATCTTTCTTTGACAGTTTCCAACATGTTCCTTGATCTTCATCCAATCCATTTGATTTGTCCCTACTATTAACTATGTCAAAATGAATTATATCATAAACATTGATATAAGCATCGCATTCACCATTGTCCATTTAAAACTTATGAAACATTGTACAATTGGTTGTATTGGAAAAATCTCTAATGTAAGGACCTCCCTCCACATCATCTATATTCTAGGTTGTTATACCTTCCGCTGATTTAATAATATCCATGCCTTCATGTAATTTTCCATTCACAGTATGAGTGCCCTCTAAATGGTCACATGGTAGTAATTTTCCACATTTCTAGTCATGGAGATATGCTGAGATCCATTATTTAAACATGCTTGTTGCGAGCTTGGATATCTTTGAATTGAAGATTATCGAAATAGATAGCTATGTGTAGACAATTTCCATCAACCCTGGAGCCTATGTCCTCAATCATCGGAATTCCAAAAAACCACTAGCATTGTTACTATCTTTGACTATACCCTAACTGTCTCCAACTTTTTCATTTATTCTAGGCTCATATTCCTTTTGTGGATTGTAACAATCCTCCAGTGGAGTAGATTCCAATTTGGCAAGAGATTTTTCCACTCTAAGAGATAAATCTGAAAGGAAAGATGATGATCGCATTCAGAAGCTTCATAAAGAAGAAGACGCGTTATAATGTCTAGCTTTGAAATATCAGCAATAGCTATTCCAACTTTCTTGTCACTAGTGATGGCCTCTTGCGACAAAACATCTTTGAATTTGATATATTTCCTCACAAGAATGAACTCTATGAAGAAATGATTTCCAACTAAGAAATTTCAATAAACAAATATGGAAATATTCATTAAGTACAAATATTATTCTAGGATAATATCATGTTAGACAACCTAATGTACACTAAAAATTCATTACATACATGTATAATATCACCTCAAATTCAACTATTTCTTTATGCAACATTCCTTCAATCTCTCTAGTTTTCCTCCTTGATTCAGGAACCTTAATACAAGAATAAAAGGATCGATATGTGGCGATTATATGTCCTATGTGACAGAGAAAAAATAAAACATCTCTAAAAAACATTTCCACTTTATCTCAAACCTATTCATTTGCATGAAAATGCACATTAGTTTGGATCTAGGGTGTCCTACACCATTGGTATGATAGGCATATAAATTAATTAGGAAACATCTATCCATATGTACAATTTGTATCATAAATTATCTCTTCATTTTCCTTTTTGAGCCAATCTTGTTGATGTGGATCATGGAAATCTAATTTTCAAGGTGAAAAATGCACATTCAAAACATGTTGGCTTTAGGGGCTTAAACCCGGGTTCAGAGTTAGCTGCACTAACAAAAAAATGCCCTATACTATTGGCCCTTTCGGTAATGATCTATGTAGCATAGACCATAGTTTAACCCAAGGCAATATTGGGGGATGCTAGAACTAGGTTTCTACATCCAGAGGGACTATGGAATCTAGTTGTAAGGTTTCTTTCAGCTTAGGGCTTAATCCAACCTTCATGAACCACTAATCGCATTGTTAAAGTTATAGAGTAGTTTCCTACTTAACAATCCTATGGGTTGCGCATAACTAGTCTAACATGCATTATGCATCATATAAAACAATGGTTGAACTTTCACGATGCAATTACAGAAGGAATATATAGAAGCGAACCATATTCAAGAAAAAGATAGAAACTAAGTGAACATAAGAAAATACACAGATTTGTCTCAAATTATTATTTATTGTCTCAAGTCTTCACAAATACAAGCTTCTTAACATTGTGCACATAGCTGTAGGGGCCTGAGCACACAACTACAGACTTACCAAGGTCTTTGTGCACACAACTGCAAGATCCTTCCCCATATTTTGAATACAAAAATATATCAAAATAGATTTCAACATTACATGCACCACTACTACTTTATACATGTTAAGACATCCCTTTATATGTCCTTTACCCTTACAGTACCATGGTCCGCAAAACATGGGCAGAGCTCAAAAATATTCTAAATAATCCCATCCCTTTACAAGATAAGGGGATTTGACCCACCCTGACTGCCCTTTGACACATAGAACTCCATGCTAATCATGCTCCACTCCTCAAAATGTGGGGAATTTACATACTTAAAGAAAACCTGGACCTAGGGGACCCATACCCGATAAAATATTGATGGAGGAATATAAAAAAGATGCAATTGTACTGCCAAACCTGTCACATTGAATTTGGGAACATTGTAGGTCTAGTAGATTAGTATGGAATAGCCATTAACTAACATACACAATTATGGGTACTCTATAAAAATCAAGAGTTACATAAATGATGTAAGATATCACAAGTTGAAAATAAAAAGTCATATGAAAACTTCTTGCAAAATATGAAGTAGCCAAATTCAGTGGCATATCCATTAAAGAAAATCCAATATCGATGTAATGAATGATCCATATTTAAACAGGAATGCAAAAAATTATAGATATAACCATAAATACAAAGGTGAAGTACAAATAACATTTCATTTCATTAATATCAAACACTAAAATTTGATACAATGAGGCTCAAGGGCATTTTTATTATTTAACAATAAGAGGAAACCCTAACCAACCAAAACCCTAACCCAAGAAGATGTAACGCCAAGATTTTATGGGCCTCGTTGGGGTTAGTTGGACAACCAACTTTACGGGGTCGTGACTTGGTCATATTATCTCCATTTGACATGCATGATACCCCATTAGAAGGATTTCTCTAAAGAATACGATGGAAAAGATGATTTTAAGAAGAAATCGCTAGCAGTAGATTGCCAAAAAATGTCGCTTAGGGCCTCACAACACCTTCAGATGTTTAGGACTCAAAAAACTACTAAAAATAGTAAATTGTGCTACAATTAAGGAAACTTAAAAACTGAAAGAAACAATGGTGGCGGTCCAAGTGGAATTGCTTGGTGGCCACTAATATCCACCTAGATCATTCCTTCCCCCTTAGGAAGAAATGGTTAGCATTACATTGAGTTCCTCCATGAGATGAGGAAACTTCTGTTGAAATTGGTGCATGGTGAGCCACTTTCCTCGCTGAAGGAGTTGGCCTACTTTGACAACTTGATAGAGTTGGATCTTCTACTGGTGATTGTGCTTGATATATGTGTCCATGATATGATTAGTTATGGCTTGATCCATGCAATCTAGATTTAACTCTGTAGGTGTGAGTTGTTCTTCAATGTCTGATGTGTTTAGGAATAGTGGGAAGTATGGTTGAAGGCGGTCCACATTGAACACTGGATGATGAGATCAAATGCATTATCTCCCACATCCTTGGTAATGGTGTAAAGACCATATCAGAGTGGTCTGATTTTCTGATAGGTTCCAGTAAAGTGTTCCTTTTGCAAATGAAAGCAGACATTATCAGCCAGCTGAAGCTTGTGTGGCACCCGATGGTGATCATGTCGCTGCTTATAGTTGGTATTTTATTTCTCCAGAATGTCGTGGACATATTTGTAGATATGTTGGATGTGCTAAGTGAAGATATTTTCCTTATCGGCTTTGGATTGGACATGATACTAAGATGCCTAAGTAGCTACAAATGGCATACCCACATCAATGAGACAAAGTGGATGGAATATTCGCATGTACAGGATGTTGGCAATTGAAATGGAGGATATCAAGTCACAAGTGTTGGAATTGTTGGACCAAGGCGTAATTAGGCCAAGCTCCTCTCCATGTTGTTCACTGATTGTTCTAGTTCCCAAGAAGGATGATAGCTCGAGGATGTGCATGGACTACCACTCACTCAACAAAATATCAGTAAAAGATCACTATCCCCTCCCATGCATAGATGATTTATTGGATCAATTAAAAAATGTTGTATATTTCACAAAATTGGATTTGCGTAGTGGATATCACCATGTCCGAATTGTTGAGCAGGATGTGTGGAAAACTGCTTTTAAAACCAAGCAGGGGTTGTTCGAATGGATGGTAATGCTATTCGGGCTTTGCAACGCTCCAACCACCTTTATGCAGGTTAGGAATAATATATTTCAACCCTTCATTGATGAGTTTGTTCTTGTATATTTAGATGATATACTAGTGTTTAGCAAGAATTGGCTTGAACATGCAAGTCATGTAAAAAAAGTGCTTGACGTGCTAAAGAAAGAAAAAATCTTTGTAAAATTGTCAAAGTGTGAGTTCGGGAAAGCCTCTTTAGGTTACCTAGGTCATATTGTTGGTCATGGTTAGTTAAAAATTGATCTTTCTAAAATTGAAGGAATTTTAAACTGGCCTATGCGTGTTAGTGTAACTGAGGTCCATAGATTTCTTGGTGTAGTCCATTATTGGAGGATATTTATTGCTAATTTCTCTACTATTGCAGTATCTTTGCACACATTGACATGTGTGAAACAGGTGTTCCAATGGGAAGGAAGACAAAAGAAGTCCTTCAAAACATTGAAGGAAAAAATCAACACTGTGCCAGTCTTAGCCTTACTCGATCTCCAATAGCCATTTGAGATCGAAACATATGCCATGGGAGTTTTACTCATGCAACAAAAGAAGCTAATTTGTTAACATTATGAGAAGTTTTATCAAGCTGTTATAAACTATCCCACCTATGGCAAGGAGCTTTAGGTATTGGTTCAAAGTGTGATAAGGTGGAAGCACTACCTAATCGGCAAGGAGACCATCATCCATATAGATCATTAGCCCTTGCAGTACCTTCAGTCACAAACCAAGTTGCAACAAACTTGTCATTTCAAGTGGATGGGATTTCCTCAACAGTTTCATCTGGCAATAAAGTACAAAAAGGGCACTAGCAATAAAGTCCTCGATATTTTATCTCACCCTCCTATTTCTACTTCTGTTATTTTACAGAATGCTTCATTATCTTTTCAAATTTATGTTGAACAATATGCTAATGATGATTACTTTAAGAAGGTTTATGAAAAACTAACCAATGGTTCATAGGTGGACAACTATCACTTGCAAGGGAAATTGTTGTATCACCATGGTAAATTGTGTATTCCCACAAGAGAATGAGTGCATGTAATTTGAGAGGCCCACACGTCTCTTGTGTCTCGACACTTTGGTGTCAAAAAGACTTTATCTCATGTACAAAGATTTTGTCTTTGGCCTCATATGGAAAACATTGTGACTCACTATGTAAAGGGTTGTGTGATGTGTGATGTGGAATGGAGGGCTTTGAAAACTTAGGCTCTACACAACA
>APFE030107451.1:45972-57142 GCA_000404065.3 Pinus taeda | reverse complement strand
AGCTGAGCATGGGAATGCCTGCCTTAGCAAAATCATGAAAATATTATGAAGATAATGTATTGTATTGTATCTTATTACAGGTTGCCTTCCAGTTCGAAAAACCTGGATCCTCATGATAAAGCATTTCACCCGACATCAAAAAGATTTACGACCTCATGCCTTAGGGGGCAACTGTTATAGACATATTTGGGTACTACAACCCCAATCACATATGTCCATAAACCAAGGGCTTCTGAGTCCCTAAAATTGTTGTTTCACACCCTAAAGGAACAAGGTCAGCTGATTACATCATCTCCCAGAAGTCCTCCATGAGAAACTACTCAGAACTGGTCAAAACTGGACCATACAGACTGCTCAGTGTTAAGGGTGCGATGCATCTCACCTTCCACATGCAAAAAGTGTGATGCATACTAGAAAGCCCTTCTGTAGGGTGTGATGGTGAGAATAGACAAATGGCAGAGATAGTTTGCAAGGTGGATGATCATGGAATCTTCCAGAAACTTCTCTTGTGACACTTGCCTCTCTGAATTCGCCCAGGGATGAGTAAGAGATCATGAAATCTCCAAGTGGAGTTGAGAACTATCAGAGGAATGACACTAATCAAAATCCCATAAGCTGACTCATCCACCTGCAAACATCTATATATGGATCCCTCATCTCATAGATCCAGAGGCTGGAATCTTGTATTTTGTAAAGAAGTGTTATTTGTTTCTTTGTGGAACATCATAGTGTTGGGTGATCTAAGATTTTAATGAGGTGAAGAAGGGCTTTCATGCTGGGAGGATGATGTTGGGTCAGATCAATGGGTTGTAATCCTCTCTTCTACTCTTTCTATCAATAAAGCTATTTGATTTGTCCTCCACATTCTTGTGTGTTTGAGTTGATATATGCATTTGCGTGGTCAATATATATCTAGTCCTATATTGTTTATGATTGTAGATCCCTGTGC
Source organism: Pinus taeda (assembly GCA_000404065.3). Classification (NCBI taxonomy): domain Eukaryota; kingdom Viridiplantae; phylum Streptophyta; class Pinopsida; order Pinales; family Pinaceae; genus Pinus; species Pinus taeda. The sequence goes on along the minus strand of APFE030107451.1, from coordinate 56,193 downwards.
TTTGATGGTATTATGCTGCTTTGACTTTACAGGTGCTCTTTGAAGTGGGACAAGAAAGGAAGGAGTGGCAAAAATCTATCAGAGGGGAGAGGAAACAAGCAAGGAGCCAAGTGAAAGACTGAGTTTGGTACTCTCTGCTTCTCTCTCATCTACTTCTCATAAAGGAAAACACAAGTAGCTTTAGTTTGTTTGTTTCTAAGATAGCTACCCGTCTTAGTGGGACTAGCAGCTCTAAATGGACGCTAGATTTCCCGATAAAAATACTACACCATTTACAAATGATTTTTATGCTTTAAAGAAGCTAAAATACTTATATGACTCACACTTAGAGCTTGAGGTAGTCTAATTGATGATCAAACACTTCAATATTGAATTACAAGATGATGGTCCCCTTTCTCTATCCTATGCAATCAGAGCTATTATGCATGATGTAGAAGCCACCAATGTTAAAATAGATGTTCATCTCATAGTATTTGTCAAGGCACTATATCCCACATATTCTAATTATATTGAATCATTACAAGCTAGTGAAAAACTTAAAGATATTTCCTTTTACTCTCTTGTAGAGAAGTTCACATAAAGAGAGAAATATTTTGGAAAGAGGAAAGCAATTCCATAGTATTATGAAAAAGTTGTGTTACTTGCACAGAAAGAGAATAATTAGGAACATGTTTCTTGTAGAGGAAAAGGTTGTAGAAGAGGACGTAAAGAGAAGAATAACAGAGGTTGAAGTGGAAACATTACCAAGGAGGACCCGATCTTCATTATATACACTGAAATAGAAATGGACATGATGCTTGCGCATGCAAGTTATTTTGGACAAAATTAGATAGGAAAGGAATAAAGAGGAAGGTAAATCACCTTATACAGGGAAAGGTAAAGCACCCAAATCCACTCATTATATTTTGGCACACTGCAATATTGGAGTAACTAAAGACTTATTTAATGCTTCACTTGCTTCATGGAAATATGCATGGTTGCATGATTCAGGATCAACCTGCCACATGACCTTTCAGAAGGAGTTATTTGAAGAATTGAGTGACAATGTAGATTGATTAGTCTACTTTGTAGACAAATCAAAATTCAAGCCATCTAAACATGGCACCATTAGGCTTCCGCATGATGTTCTCTACCTCCTAGGGGTATGGAGAAACTTGCTTTCCTTGGTTCACATCCACTATAAAGGACACTCTATTCACATTTTTGATTGTAAGGTTGACGTGAGAAAATAATCATACAACTCACTTGTCATGAACAAGGTAGAAAAAGAAATAATTTTGAAGTTGCTACACTACCATCTAGTCACTTATGGCATGATATATTTGGACATCTAAACTTGTTGTACTATGAAACAACCCCCCCATTTATAAAGAAAAATAACTAAGGTTAGAATTATAAATGGGGATCCTTTTAAATTTTTAGGCTTAGGATAATAATACCTAAATCTAAGAAAATACCTAGAAAAACCTTGCAAAACAAACTAAGGATGAAACCCACATCAAAAATCGCAAATCACACTTTTCTGCATGACTATCTTAAAACATCTTCAAAAAATCGCAATCTGTGATTAAATCTCCAACTGCAATAACTCAATAAATAGCACCTTGTGATTTTGCAATTACATTTCTCACTTCGCAAACTTCACAATAAATTTAGGTATGCCATTAGAATGTCCATTAGCAATTAGAGAAATGCGATATTGTGATATTCATAATTGCATTTCACTTTATGCATTTGGTAGTGCTATGATGTATCCATTTAAAGATTGAGATGTGCGATTAAGAGTGGTAAAATGTGTGAAATAATTACGTTTTAAATATCAAAATGAATGAATTGATAGGTTAATAAATATTTAGCGACCTAAGGAAGGATAATCATTTTCCAAGTTATGGGTAGTTAACATCCAGTATCTCATTAAAACTTTCTCACGATACAAGCTCATTTAAGAGAAGCTTTCAGTATTGATTACCTGATACCATCTGCGTTGATATATCTTGTCTATTTTAGGCAAGCTACAAAAGACATGTCACCAAGAAAGGTGATGCAAAAACAGAGCAAGTAGACCATTGTTGAATATGAGTTTACAAAGATGGCTCCTATTTTCGCTGATACAGTTTGCAATGCTGCTGGAGGCGCAACAACTTGGGAGGTCATATACAATAGGCTTGAGGATAAACGACCTAAAATCATTGTCATGAGAGCAAAAACTAACTCAACAACACCTTCAGGACTTCAATGTAGAGATTCTTCCTATTATTTCCTTCATAGGATAGGAGCAAGAGATAAAATCCTCCCATACACGGATATGATCAGGTGGGTGATTAGACACCTCATCATTGAAGATAGGCAATTCAATAATGGAGCTCATAGGGTCGTTCAGAGTAGAGGACTTGAAGAAAATGTACCACATACCTGACCCTCATGATATCTATGACATCAAATTTGTGGCTTACTTCACAAAGAAGAACCCATACCCCTTCAAGTTGATTCAAGTTTGGAGAGCGTTGGACAACAAATTCAAATATGAAAAAATGGGTATGTATGCTATAGCCTCTTTGGAAAACCCCTACAACTATGAAGCAGCTATCTTATGTAGATTATATGGGCTACCCAATAATACTAAGTTTTCCATAGAATGGAGTCCTCTGATTCATGCCTGTGTTAATTCCCACATCATGAATTGGCCCTCCATCCTTTCTACTAACCTAGCCACCACCATTACTGAATATCGACAAAAGAAAGCCTCCTCTTCAGATAACCTCCCTACATTCTATTTTAGTGCCTACATTATGGATTATATGTATTTTTGCACGACATTTCTAGCCATGGGTTGGAAATGGACCTTATAGGACCCCTACCCAATCCATGTTACTCATAAAAAAATATGGGAATCACATTATATACCTTAGTTCTATAAGCTATTTCATGTTGTTGTGTTGCCCCTACATCAAAAAATTTTCAATAAGAAAGCCCCCATGTTTTCTTAATAAGTCGTAGTAGACCTGTTTACTATCGGTAAACATTTCATTGAAGAATATTTCACCTACATTAGGGCCTTTGGTAGCACAACCTATCCACATTTCCTTCCTTTATATGTTTCTGATAAATTATTAGAAAGAGAGATTTTCTACCAGACCGTGGGAAAAGGCATGACTAAAGTTCTCAAAAGGAAAGAAGTAATTATGGCACTGTTTCCCTATCAAGTGTAGTTCTTTTGCTTTAGCAAATATTTTTCATGCTACTAAAGAGTCAGCACATATGTAATCCCTTAAGCTTCACACATTGCATAAGAGGAAATTTGATCCAAACAAAGTAGCATATAATGTCACTACATGAGTAAATCTTAAGCTATACAGCCATGAGGATAACTATTTTGAAGACTTGTTACTGTTGGCCGTATCCTTCGAACAAGCATTTGAATGGGAAAAGGTGAATTTGAAGCCTGAAGGTTTTCAAAGGTTTCAGGAATTTAGAAATGAGACACTTGAATTGATCCCAATGAATTTGTTAAAGCTTGAGGATAAGCCTACACCAAGTGTCATTGTTGATAGTGAAGGTCCTAGTTCTCGAGTAGACTCTTAGGTAAACATTGAGAAGACACCAGACACAGGGAAACCCCAAGATACAAATAACACAACTGAGTCTAGTAGGAAGTCAGCTGAGAAAAAAGTGATGATCACCCTGACTACAAACATCAGTTCAGAGGTCAAATGCAGTAGTTTGGAGCAGGAGTGGGATCATTTTAATCATAAATTGCAAGGCACTCCCAAAGCAACAAATACCAAAGAAACAGTGGAATGTAAAACTCCTTTCCATGTTCATAAGGATATAGAGCCCAAGTCTATTGGCGAGGAGTCCTAGCTTATGGAGGAACAAGTGACAACGTACCAACATACTGAAATTATCCCTGCTCTACCCACATCAGAAATTATTTTAAAGGTAACTAAAATACATCCACTTGATGTGTTCTATAGCCCTCTCGACAAGGCTATAGTAAGAAGGTAGAGAAAAATGAAAAGGGTAAACACACTTGAATTCCCACCTGGAAACAAGCCGATTGATGTTGTTTGGAAGGACATTCCTTCCAATCCAGCCGAGAACTTGACTAGACTATCACAGTTCATAGGCGCATATGCATCGGCCACTATGGAAAAGGCTACTAAAGGATCTACTTGGTTAAGGGAAAAAAAGGAGAGGATTGCACAACTCGAACAATAGCTCGAAGCAGAGAAAGCAAGTGTAAATAAGAAAGCAAATGAGAAGCTTGAACAATTGTAGTATGACATGGAGGTCCTAAAAATAAGCCATGTAGCCGATATATTAGCCAAAAACATGCAACTCCATGAAATGGAGCAAGACATGGAAAGATACAAGGATATTCCCACTACTTAGGATTTTATTAAAGAGGCACTAGAATTAAATTCCCTTCTGGTGAAACAGGAGGAGTATTTTAGCCAAAATATGTCACACATTACTCCCTATCTCACTACTAGCAACCAACTAATAGATAAGGCAATCAACCAGAGAACTGAGTATAATGAATTAAATACCAGAGTCTCCGAGTTCATTGAATGGCAGGAAATAGAAGATGGAAGGAAAGTCAATCTACGTGAGATTGAGGAAACTCATAAAGACATTCTCTTCATAGATTGGGATGAGAGAATCAAACAAGACAAGCTAGCAGTCGCAAGGGCAACCAGGGTATTAAAGAATATCATTAAGGCAGTGAATCACACACTCTTTACCACCAACCTCATTAAAGAAGGAAATCTAAAAGAAATGCCAGATTTAAATGCTTTGTATAAAAGCTAGCAAGAAATGGTGGGGACTCAAATATAGGCAATTACAAAATTGGCTAGGACTGACTGGGAGTCATATTGGTAGTATCTTGTTAATCCACATAGCCATATTATGACTTTCAATTGTTTCGTTCATGTGACCCAACGGACATTGCCACTTCTCACTAATGCGATTTTCACAAGACAGTAGGACATATTTCAGGGCACCTCCTCAAATTCAACCAATGACTGATATATGTGATTTGAAGGACAAGTTGGCAGACAACAAGTCATCATCTTAGTTTTTCTCATTTAGCCTCTATTTATTTTTGGAGTTAGTTACCTAGTTAGGAGGAAGGTTGTTTCAAACATCCTCAAATTTTGTATAATCTATTTTTGCACATTATTACAATAGTATTTATACCCTGCTCATACATTTAGAGAAGGGTCCAAAATTTTATCAAAAAAAAATTGCAAAGAATGTACTATTGTAAGTTTTTGAACACTTTGATGAAATTATGGAACATGATCATTTCTTTTAGATATCAGACTACTTTCCTTTGTTGATGCACCATTGTATTCTTGGGAGACAATTTGATTTGAAGAAAGAAGTTGGTCTATGTCATTTGTCAAATGAGCAGGATTTCACACATATGGTACTATTATCTTGTATGATTGATTATGTTTACATTTAACTAGTGGCAAAACTTTACTTTCATGAATTGTATGTGATATTTATTGTTATTGTTAAGCGTTAATTACACTTTTGTATGATGCTTAGCTGAAATTGTGATTTTCATATATAACTCATCATATATGCGATACATTTTATAAATTTCTTTGACTAACTATTTAGTCAAAGGAATTATCTTTATTCATTATCATCTCTGTTTAGTTGTGTTCAATCTTTATTATCACATGTTAATCAGATATCTTTGTATATCGCATACCACACAGGAATACTTGGGTTTATATTAGAATAAGTTAGTTAAAGAATTGCATCATAGAATAGGCCATTTAGATTATCATTATTCAATTGCAAAGAATCATGAACCATCCACTCTCACCATAAAACCCACACCAGAAACGGGTCCCATTATCCCCAGTCAGAGCCACCACTTTAAATGGAAAAGGAGTTGTCTTAAGGTCTAGACCAGGTGGTTATCCCCCATGTTTTGCCAGCAAAATTCTGAGGCCAAAACATTTTGGCGCTAAAAGGAGGGCCTTTGACTTTGAATGGCATATAAACCTAAAGATCATTTGAAAATCATTCATAAGAGTCAAAACCCCTCCACCATTTCTACACCTTCTAGATCTTGCTCAGAATCTCCTGATCATAAGTCTGAAGTTGTAGAAACATCTCCCTTGTCTCCTGAAGTAGTAAGGAAATCACCCTGTCCAAATTACACTCTCGAGTCTCCCGAAGTTCATTGTTTGATACAAAAATTGGAACAACTATCCATTTATGTCGAGAAACCAGAGAGACCCGAAGTTTCTAAAGAAAGTGTTACCTCCTTATTACAACAAACTAGTGTATTGCCTAGACTACAAAGTGAAAGGCTTGGGGTCACCCCTTTCAAGTTCCCCATACCTCCATGATGTAGGAAAATTACTTCATAAATATTTGAATCTGATACCATCAAGATCACATCACCTTTCCATCCTTTCACTTCCCCATCCAATTCTACTAAATCCACAACTTCTAAACTATCCACTTCTCCAATTAGTGATACCATTAGTAGTACTAACCCAGTAGTAAGTTCTCTTCCATCTATACCTACTTCTGGACCAACCTTCCCATCTTCTCAGTCTCCAACTCAGGTTATGGTCAATCAATTTTGATTAAATCTTGGTGTTGTCCTAGTTGCAAATCCAAATACACTCCCAGCAAACCTAGAAAAATGGCTTCCTACGTACAATCCTGACTATGCTCTCCCGGCCGAAGAAAATATAAATAATTTTATGTTAGCCATGAATCTTAATGGGGTTGCACATGAAGATGTTGTAATTAGATTGTTTCCTTATACTTTCCAAGGATCTATTGGGTCTTGGTATTTTTCCCTTCCAGCGGGTTCAATTAGAGACCGGAATAATTTTCAAGAAGTATTTCTTGCAAAATTTGGTGATGATAGGACCATAGAATCCTTGATCAATGATATTTCTAATGTGAAAGCTAATCCATACAAAAATATCAAAGATTTCAACTCCAGATTTAACAAATTGCTAAACAAAATCCCAACTGCCTCTAAACCTACTGTAGATGTACAAATAGAATGGCATATATCATCTCTTCTTTCTAATATTGCAATTTTTGTAGATAGAGCCAATAAGGCTACTATTGTCGAAAACATGAAAGAAGCCCTGTCTGTAGAAATAATAATCATAGATTTGGAAAAGAGATCATAAACAGACGAAAGGAAGTTAAAGAAAGTAACATTTAAGGATGAATCTAAGAAGAAAGCTTCAAAGAACCCTTTCGATCTTGAAGGCCTTCAGAAATGTTAAAAACAATGTCTAATGGAATGGTCGAAATAAAAAAACAGGTTGTAGAATCATCTGCTCCCAAGAAACCTTTTCTCTCATTCAAAAGGAACCCTTCTTCTGCATTGCAACCCCAAAACACCATTTCAAATGTTGAGTCTCATCAAGAAGCAGGAGGATAATCACCAGATGAAGAGGAAGATGAAACGAAAGAAGAAATTGAATTAAATGGAATGTGGGATTTCATCCTCGTAACTGAAGAAGAGGCATAAGAAATGCCAGTGACTACAAGAAGTAAAAAATCTCCTGACATGTCTATCATGAATCAGAAACAAAAAATTGTTGCTCCTGCAAAAGAGAAAATAGTAGCTAGGAAATCTAACACTAGCAAAACTAATGTTATTCCTCTACATTCCCTAAATGCCTCCAAAACATTGGTAATCTCAGATATAGTGGAATACAATATAGTTGAAGACATGAAAAAGACTAGAGCAAAAATCTCATTACATGAGCTCACTAAACTCAAGCAGCAACTGAAATTTCTATTAAGAGAGTTGAAAGAAGTTCCTGTATCTCCTCTTCCATCTGTTGTAGTTACTCAAGTTGCCTACGATATGGGAAAACCTCCCTCATCCTCAAACAAAGTAGATCCTTCAGATCTAGTTCTAATTTGTGATAAGTCTATTTCTCATGTTCCTCCATTTCTTCTCACTTATGAAATTTTCAACAGGAATGTTCATAACTTCCTTGTTGATTCAGGAGCCTCCTCAAATATAATTCCAAGAGCTGTGTGTACCAAATTGAACATTACACCTCAAAAATCTGCAACACACATAGTTCAATTAGATAGGACAAAAGTAGAGGTTCTTGGAGAGATTTCATCAATTTCAATTAGGCCTTCCTCTTATCAAAGAGTTTCACAAATAATTGATATTTTTGTGGCTGATATCCTTGAATTTTATGGTTTTATTCTCAGTAGGGATTGGTTTGAAAATTTTCATGGTTATTTCGCAATTGATTGGTCTCACATGTGATTGCCACACAATGATAAACCAAACCAAATCAGGGTAGACCGAGACAAATTCATGAAATATACAGTCACTGACCTCGAGGGAAGGAATAGAATTGTTTCCTTCACCAATAATATTAATAGCAATTACTCAGCCGAGTCATTTTTGGGATCCTTTAATGCTCAAAGGTCTCCCTTTCTAGATAATGTTGAAGTTTTTGAAATCGAATTTTTTTCACAAACGGATGCTTCCAAATGTCTAAATTTAGCAGCTAAAGTTTCAAATAACTCTCTATTCCATACTCTTTATTTTGATGGTTCTAAATCTGAAGATGATGTAGGTGCAAGATGCATTTTGATCAATCCGTGAGGAGAGAAACCATGCTAGCCTGCAGACTTTAATTCCAGTGCACTAATAATATCACTGAATATGAAGCACTGATCCAAGGACTGTATAAAGCCATCGGTCTTAATGTCAAATACCTGCAAGTCTATGGTGATTCTGAAATAATTATGAAATAGGTGATAAATACAATTCATTGTGTCTTTGGGCACCATAAACATTATCAATTGTTAGCCCAGAATTTGACTTCTCATTTTTCTAGTTTTAACATACCTTCAGTCCCTAGACTACAAAACGCAAGTGCTGACTTACTTGCTAATGTGGCATCCAAGATTATACCCTCAAAAGACTTTAGTCCAGATAGACTTTCAATAGAGTTAATATTTAGGCCATCTATTCCCAACAATGTAACAATTTGGAGAGTATTCAACAACGATGAAGATATAGTTAATTTCCTTACATCAGAAGGGTCATATGAAGAATAGATCATATATGAACTTGAGCATGATCTAAAAAACAAACATAATCATGATCAAAACCCAATCTGAAAGTTTGTAGTTAAGATGGAAGATTTCTATGATCTAAAGGATAGGTTCGAGAAAATTACCAACTCCAAAACTCAAAGTTCTACTCTGAAATTTGAAGTAGTAAACCTAGGGTCAAATGAAAAACCTAAAATTGCCAACCTAGGTCTTGGCCTACCATCTTAATAAAGAATATCGTTCATTAGGTTTTTGAAAACATACAAAGGTGTCTTTTCTTGGGACTACATAGCTCTCTAGACCTACGATACCTCTGTAATTCAACATACCATACCTATGACTTCGAATGAAAAGCCAGTTCAACAAAAGTTTCACAAAATTCACACAAACTTTGAGAGTCAAATCAAATTTGAATCGAACAAGCTTCTGAAGGCCAAAATAATCTTCCATGTGTTAGCACTCAAATTTACCTTAGGCTGAATTAAGGTAAAACTCAAGGCTACATCAAACCACGCTCAGCCTCGTAGCTAACCCTACGAGGACAGGAGAGGGCTCTCTCCGGGTCAATCTCGACAAAAGGTGATCAATGAGGCTCGAGATGACTAAATTGGTAATTAATTTTAAGATAGGTATGAAGTATAAGGAGTTTGAAATTGATTTTTTGGAGTTTTGTTGAATCTAAGGGAAAGGCAATTTTGGGTGCGGGAATGAGACACAGATTTTGCAGAGGTATACTTAGGGCAAGGTAGGCGATTGTCTTGATGCTTTCAAAGAGAATGAATGGCTAGATCTGACTGGTGAGAAGTTAAGGAGAGCAAGAAACTTTCAAGGATTCTCCATAAACAGAGGAAAACATGGAAAATCAAACAAACTTAAAGGCAGAGCATAACAAATTATGGATTCTACCTTAACAATTCATTTGTTCAATTGCAGAAGATAAGAGAAGGTAAATGATACACATAAAAAACTTACAAATACTGAAAGAATCACACCATCAACACATAAAGCCACATGAATCCCAAACACTGCTGCAAAACCCTGGTCTTTCCTTTGCCAAAAATGCAGAGAAAATATGTACAATAGAGTGTCAAGCTTTTCCCAAGAGTCCAACCCTGAAAATGACTTAGA
>APFE030107451.1:6973-44453 GCA_000404065.3 Pinus taeda | reverse complement strand
GAAAAATGAAAAGGGTAAACACACTTGAATTCCCACCTGGAAACAAGCCGATTGATGTTGTTTGGAAGGACATTCCTTCCAATCCAGCCGAGAACTTGACTAGACTATCACAGTTCATAGGCGCATATGCATCGGCCACTATGGAAAAGGCTACTAAAGGATCTACTTGGTTAAGGGAAAAAAAGGAGAGGATTGCACAACTCGAACAATAGCTCGAAGCAGAGAAAGCAAGTGTAAATAAGAAAGCAAATGAGAAGCTTGAACAATTGTAGTATGACATGGAGGTCCTAAAAATAAGCCATGTAGCCGATATATTAGCCAAAAACATGCAACTCCATGAAATGGAGCAAGACATGGAAAGATACAAGGATATTCCCACTACTTAGGATTTTATTAAAGAGGCACTAGAATTAAATTCCCTTCTGGTGAAACAGGAGGAGTATTTTAGCCAAAATATGTCACACATTACTCCCTATCTCACTACTAGCAACCAACTAATAGATAAGGCAATCAACCAGAGAACTGAGTATAATGAATTAAATACCAGAGTCTCCGAGTTCATTGAATGGCAGGAAATAGAAGATGGAAGGAAAGTCAATCTACGTGAGATTGAGGAAACTCATAAAGACATTCTCTTCATAGATTGGGATGAGAGAATCAAACAAGACAAGCTAGCAGTCGCAAGGGCAACCAGGGTATTAAAGAATATCATTAAGGCAGTGAATCACACACTCTTTACCACCAACCTCATTAAAGAAGGAAATCTAAAAGAAATGCCAGATTTAAATGCTTTGTATAAAAGCTAGCAAGAAATGGTGGGGACTCAAATATAGGCAATTACAAAATTGGCTAGGACTGACTGGGAGTCATATTGGTAGTATCTTGTTAATCCACATAGCCATATTATGACTTTCAATTGTTTCGTTCATGTGACCCAACGGACATTGCCACTTCTCACTAATGCGATTTTCACAAGACAGTAGGACATATTTCAGGGCACCTCCTCAAATTCAACCAATGACTGATATATGTGATTTGAAGGACAAGTTGGCAGACAACAAGTCATCATCTTAGTTTTTCTCATTTAGCCTCTATTTATTTTTGGAGTTAGTTACCTAGTTAGGAGGAAGGTTGTTTCAAACATCCTCAAATTTTGTATAATCTATTTTTGCACATTATTACAATAGTATTTATACCCTGCTCATACATTTAGAGAAGGGTCCAAAATTTTATCAAAAAAAAATTGCAAAGAATGTACTATTGTAAGTTTTTGAACACTTTGATGAAATTATGGAACATGATCATTTCTTTTAGATATCAGACTACTTTCCTTTGTTGATGCACCATTGTATTCTTGGGAGACAATTTGATTTGAAGAAAGAAGTTGGTCTATGTCATTTGTCAAATGAGCAGGATTTCACACATATGGTACTATTATCTTGTATGATTGATTATGTTTACATTTAACTAGTGGCAAAACTTTACTTTCATGAATTGTATGTGATATTTATTGTTATTGTTAAGCGTTAATTACACTTTTGTATGATGCTTAGCTGAAATTGTGATTTTCATATATAACTCATCATATATGCGATACATTTTATAAATTTCTTTGACTAACTATTTAGTCAAAGGAATTATCTTTATTCATTATCATCTCTGTTTAGTTGTGTTCAATCTTTATTATCACATGTTAATCAGATATCTTTGTATATCGCATACCACACAGGAATACTTGGGTTTATATTAGAATAAGTTAGTTAAAGAATTGCATCATAGAATAGGCCATTTAGATTATCATTATTCAATTGCAAAGAATCATGAACCATCCACTCTCACCATAAAACCCACACCAGAAACGGGTCCCATTATCCCCAGTCAGAGCCACCACTTTAAATGGAAAAGGAGTTGTCTTAAGGTCTAGACCAGGTGGTTATCCCCCATGTTTTGCCAGCAAAATTCTGAGGCCAAAACATTTTGGCGCTAAAAGGAGGGCCTTTGACTTTGAATGGCATATAAACCTAAAGATCATTTGAAAATCATTCATAAGAGTCAAAACCCCTCCACCATTTCTACACCTTCTAGATCTTGCTCAGAATCTCCTGATCATAAGTCTGAAGTTGTAGAAACATCTCCCTTGTCTCCTGAAGTAGTAAGGAAATCACCCTGTCCAAATTACACTCTCGAGTCTCCCGAAGTTCATTGTTTGATACAAAAATTGGAACAACTATCCATTTATGTCGAGAAACCAGAGAGACCCGAAGTTTCTAAAGAAAGTGTTACCTCCTTATTACAACAAACTAGTGTATTGCCTAGACTACAAAGTGAAAGGCTTGGGGTCACCCCTTTCAAGTTCCCCATACCTCCATGATGTAGGAAAATTACTTCATAAATATTTGAATCTGATACCATCAAGATCACATCACCTTTCCATCCTTTCACTTCCCCATCCAATTCTACTAAATCCACAACTTCTAAACTATCCACTTCTCCAATTAGTGATACCATTAGTAGTACTAACCCAGTAGTAAGTTCTCTTCCATCTATACCTACTTCTGGACCAACCTTCCCATCTTCTCAGTCTCCAACTCAGGTTATGGTCAATCAATTTTGATTAAATCTTGGTGTTGTCCTAGTTGCAAATCCAAATACACTCCCAGCAAACCTAGAAAAATGGCTTCCTACGTACAATCCTGACTATGCTCTCCCGGCCGAAGAAAATATAAATAATTTTATGTTAGCCATGAATCTTAATGGGGTTGCACATGAAGATGTTGTAATTAGATTGTTTCCTTATACTTTCCAAGGATCTATTGGGTCTTGGTATTTTTCCCTTCCAGCGGGTTCAATTAGAGACCGGAATAATTTTCAAGAAGTATTTCTTGCAAAATTTGGTGATGATAGGACCATAGAATCCTTGATCAATGATATTTCTAATGTGAAAGCTAATCCATACAAAAATATCAAAGATTTCAACTCCAGATTTAACAAATTGCTAAACAAAATCCCAACTGCCTCTAAACCTACTGTAGATGTACAAATAGAATGGCATATATCATCTCTTCTTTCTAATATTGCAATTTTTGTAGATAGAGCCAATAAGGCTACTATTGTCGAAAACATGAAAGAAGCCCTGTCTGTAGAAATAATAATCATAGATTTGGAAAAGAGATCATAAACAGACGAAAGGAAGTTAAAGAAAGTAACATTTAAGGATGAATCTAAGAAGAAAGCTTCAAAGAACCCTTTCGATCTTGAAGGCCTTCAGAAATGTTAAAAACAATGTCTAATGGAATGGTCGAAATAAAAAAACAGGTTGTAGAATCATCTGCTCCCAAGAAACCTTTTCTCTCATTCAAAAGGAACCCTTCTTCTGCATTGCAACCCCAAAACACCATTTCAAATGTTGAGTCTCATCAAGAAGCAGGAGGATAATCACCAGATGAAGAGGAAGATGAAACGAAAGAAGAAATTGAATTAAATGGAATGTGGGATTTCATCCTCGTAACTGAAGAAGAGGCATAAGAAATGCCAGTGACTACAAGAAGTAAAAAATCTCCTGACATGTCTATCATGAATCAGAAACAAAAAATTGTTGCTCCTGCAAAAGAGAAAATAGTAGCTAGGAAATCTAACACTAGCAAAACTAATGTTATTCCTCTACATTCCCTAAATGCCTCCAAAACATTGGTAATCTCAGATATAGTGGAATACAATATAGTTGAAGACATGAAAAAGACTAGAGCAAAAATCTCATTACATGAGCTCACTAAACTCAAGCAGCAACTGAAATTTCTATTAAGAGAGTTGAAAGAAGTTCCTGTATCTCCTCTTCCATCTGTTGTAGTTACTCAAGTTGCCTACGATATGGGAAAACCTCCCTCATCCTCAAACAAAGTAGATCCTTCAGATCTAGTTCTAATTTGTGATAAGTCTATTTCTCATGTTCCTCCATTTCTTCTCACTTATGAAATTTTCAACAGGAATGTTCATAACTTCCTTGTTGATTCAGGAGCCTCCTCAAATATAATTCCAAGAGCTGTGTGTACCAAATTGAACATTACACCTCAAAAATCTGCAACACACATAGTTCAATTAGATAGGACAAAAGTAGAGGTTCTTGGAGAGATTTCATCAATTTCAATTAGGCCTTCCTCTTATCAAAGAGTTTCACAAATAATTGATATTTTTGTGGCTGATATCCTTGAATTTTATGGTTTTATTCTCAGTAGGGATTGGTTTGAAAATTTTCATGGTTATTTCGCAATTGATTGGTCTCACATGTGATTGCCACACAATGATAAACCAAACCAAATCAGGGTAGACCGAGACAAATTCATGAAATATACAGTCACTGACCTCGAGGGAAGGAATAGAATTGTTTCCTTCACCAATAATATTAATAGCAATTACTCAGCCGAGTCATTTTTGGGATCCTTTAATGCTCAAAGGTCTCCCTTTCTAGATAATGTTGAAGTTTTTGAAATCGAATTTTTTTCACAAACGGATGCTTCCAAATGTCTAAATTTAGCAGCTAAAGTTTCAAATAACTCTCTATTCCATACTCTTTATTTTGATGGTTCTAAATCTGAAGATGATGTAGGTGCAAGATGCATTTTGATCAATCCGTGAGGAGAGAAACCATGCTAGCCTGCAGACTTTAATTCCAGTGCACTAATAATATCACTGAATATGAAGCACTGATCCAAGGACTGTATAAAGCCATCGGTCTTAATGTCAAATACCTGCAAGTCTATGGTGATTCTGAAATAATTATGAAATAGGTGATAAATACAATTCATTGTGTCTTTGGGCACCATAAACATTATCAATTGTTAGCCCAGAATTTGACTTCTCATTTTTCTAGTTTTAACATACCTTCAGTCCCTAGACTACAAAACGCAAGTGCTGACTTACTTGCTAATGTGGCATCCAAGATTATACCCTCAAAAGACTTTAGTCCAGATAGACTTTCAATAGAGTTAATATTTAGGCCATCTATTCCCAACAATGTAACAATTTGGAGAGTATTCAACAACGATGAAGATATAGTTAATTTCCTTACATCAGAAGGGTCATATGAAGAATAGATCATATATGAACTTGAGCATGATCTAAAAAACAAACATAATCATGATCAAAACCCAATCTGAAAGTTTGTAGTTAAGATGGAAGATTTCTATGATCTAAAGGATAGGTTCGAGAAAATTACCAACTCCAAAACTCAAAGTTCTACTCTGAAATTTGAAGTAGTAAACCTAGGGTCAAATGAAAAACCTAAAATTGCCAACCTAGGTCTTGGCCTACCATCTTAATAAAGAATATCGTTCATTAGGTTTTTGAAAACATACAAAGGTGTCTTTTCTTGGGACTACATAGCTCTCTAGACCTACGATACCTCTGTAATTCAACATACCATACCTATGACTTCGAATGAAAAGCCAGTTCAACAAAAGTTTCACAAAATTCACACAAACTTTGAGAGTCAAATCAAATTTGAATCGAACAAGCTTCTGAAGGCCAAAATAATCTTCCATGTGTTAGCACTCAAATTTACCTTAGGCTGAATTAAGGTAAAACTCAAGGCTACATCAAACCACGCTCAGCCTCGTAGCTAGCCCTACGAGGACAGGAGAGGGCTCTCTCCGGGTCAATCTCGACAAAAGGTGATCAATGAGGCTCGAGATGACTAAATTGGTAATTAATTTTAGGCTAGGTATGAAGTACAAAGAGTTTGAAATTGATTTTTTGGAGTTTAGTTGAATTCAAGGGAAAGGCAATTTTGGGTGCAGGGATGAGGCACAGTTTTTGTAGAGATCTACTTGGGGCAAGGTAGGTTATTGTCTTGATGCTTTTAAAGAGAATGAATGGCTAGATCTGACTGGTGACAAGTTAAGGAGAGCAAGAAACTTTCAAGGATTCTCCATAAATAGATGAAAACATGGAAAATCAAACAAACTTAAAGGAAGAGCATAGCAAATTATGGATTCTACCTTAACACTTCATTTGTTCAATTGGAGAAGATAAGAGAATGAAAGTGATACACATAAAAAACTTACAAATACTGAAATAAGCACACCATCAACACATAAAGCCACATGAATCCCAAATAGTGCTGCAAAACCCTGGTCTTTCCTTTGCCAAAAATGGAGATAAAATATGTACAATAGAGTGTCAAGCTTTTTGCAAGAGTCCAACCCTGAAAATGACTTAGAAAATACATAATATAGGCAAGCCAACCCATTCCCTTGCCTCTAGGGGTCGAGCTCATCATTCTAGGTGCTGTTTCAACCAACTCTAAACAAAGCACTACAATCTAGGCAGTCAAAACAACTTGCCTCTATAAGGTAGGAAACCAATTCATTCATTAAATTTTCACTTTTTGGTGAATGAATCTTCTAGAACAAGTAACTAAGTGTCAAAATAACATCATGTTTCATTAATTAAACCAAGATGAGTGAAAAACCACATCACAAATAAAAAATGGTCAAACTCGCTGCATTTCCTGAGCTGAAAGATGAAAATTTGGCGAAAAAGCCCTGTGCGCCGCGCGCCTGAGCCCTATGCATCACGCGCCTTTCAACCTATTTTTGGGGCACTTACCAGCATCCAAATCAAGCTCACAATAGCTGGTTCCAAATCCCTGGATGTCTGCTATCCAGCCCAAGTGGAATTTTGCAATTTGGAGCTCATTTTCCCCCTCAAAATGTCATTCTCCCGGAAGTACTTCATGCTAGTGCAAAAGGTGGCAGAAAGGTGATTTTCATGGTGTTTTTGAGCCTTTTGGTCACCCAGAACTTAATGAAATGATTTGGAAATAGTTGAGCATGTATAATTCATCATGACAAACCCAAAAATGTAAGTTTTCCTCCAGCAAGTGTCCCAATCTTAAGCGTGCGCGTCAACGCGCTACGCGCTGAGCCAGAAAACCTGTTTTTAGGACAAAATTTTCAAAATGACAAAAATTTCTCCGAATTTTCACAAATTCAGAGTGAAGACCCTCCATCATGTATTGTGCCCTGCCAATGAAGCCTCAGCCAAAATTTGGAGTGGATCGGGCTTTTTTCGCCGTTTTAGTGCTTTGCTCAATCACCTCTTTAAAATCTTCATTTTTTCTTTGCAAACATGCATATGAGCCCAATAATGAGTTTTCATATGACGAAGCATGTCTTTGTCTCTGTTTGCCTTCGCCAACAATTTCTCCAGATGAGTGTTCACATGGATGAGCATAGACTCTCGATCAATTTGTGTCAAATCACCGGGTCTCTTTCGGGCCAATTCTTGATCTTCACGGATTTGCCACAGCTCATAAAGTGTATGTTCATCCTCTAGCTATTTCTTGAGCTGCTCCAAGTAGTTTATCACCCACTTAACCATCTGCAACTTCTTTTGCAGCGAGTCATTCTCAGCCCTTTGCTCCCAGATGATCTCCTTTAGCTCCGAGCTAGGAGAGCTTGCATCAACATCAATGAAATCCATGTCCCGGCCTCCTGAAGGACCCTCATCATGCATGGGCCTCTTGCCCCTATCGTGGATCTGTACCTGTGCTGAAGAAGAAGGCCAGACCCCTTCCACATGATGTGAAGATAATACTCGCTGTTTTGATGGAGTCAACGAGACCCCTTCCACCCTGGGTGGAGATAGTACTCGTCGTGTAGATGCAAATAAGGTCCTATGGCCTCGCTGGTATGTCACATATGGAGGAGCACTTATATGCTTAGTCTTAGGAATGTCTGGCTGGTGTGAAGGCGCTCCCTCATCATGAAATATCTCGGGAGGTGGTTGTAGCGCTGAGAAGAAGTCATGGGAGATGAAATCCTCCCAAGTAATGCCCTGCTGTGTCAACTGATGTATCACTATGATTTTGATCAGCACATAATGATATATGCTCTTATGCTGATGTGTTGGGCTCTTCCTTTGTACTAAAGTCACCATCCTCCTTATGTTGCGACACATGAAGTACGCAATGTTCATCATACGTACCCTCATGAAATGCATCAACAAATGGACATGATACACATAGAGACTCGAGAATCTACCCTCACAACTGAAATACCAAATGATGAGTTTCAGCAACGGTGCAAACTCATCCCTCAGGAATCTGAAAGGAAAAACTGTACTCAAGTGTCTCATATACCCGGGTTTGATGTAGGGCTCGTAGTAAAATCTGTCTAACTGCTGGCGTTTGCTCCATTCCTCTCCTACGTTTGGTATCCTGGTGGCCTGAGCAATAGTCTCTAATGACAAGGTGAAATTCACTCCAGTGAGGTTTACATGACCATCATGTAAATTTAGAAAAAATAAACGAACTAGTTCCCGATGATGCTGGGTTTGTCAGATCATCTCACAGTATTGGAAACATGATTGATGTTGAAAACAATCCATTGCAAGTGGGTAAGCCTGCAATTGAGCCAAAGAAGTAGGCTCCTCCCTGACATGCTGACCACCTTTGCCACTTTTGTGATATCTTCGTGGCACATTAATTTCCGGTGTAGAGTCACTGTCATATTCCTGCTCATAGACTGACTCTGTCTCTGACATGACTTTGAAAACAAGATAGCTGGAATATATATGTTGATGTAAAAACTGTGTGTACAATTGACTGTAAACTGTTCTTTGCTCTAAAAATGTTGTGACCAAGGTGAAACAAATGTAGAAGGGAATATTAGGAAAGGGAAAACATTACGGAATTAGGGACTTTGGAAATAAAATGTAACAAGGGAAGGAAAGGGAAATGAAAATATTGGAATTGGGGTTTTGGGATGTTAGGTAGGGATAATGTGTTTTTTAATAGAGGTGAGCGACTAGGATTTGAGGGATTGTAGGGTAGGATTAATGAGGGAAGTAATGGGGAAGAATAATGGGTGAATTTGGGAATGAGAAACAAAGGGAAATGGGGAAAAGATCACAACCTTGGTTACACTCTGTTTTCAAACCCTACAACACTTTTCACATTGAAACCCTACAACACTTTTTACATTGACAAAGGAGGGCTTTCCAACTTGGATCTCTATCACATTAACCTTTAAAAGCCAAGCAAAGGTAATAGATATGAGCCTATCTGCAAATTCGTGTGGAGAGGAGGCGATTTGATGCTCTATCAAACAAGTTTCAAGCTCCAAACTCAGTGTGCTGCACGCCTTACCCAGTGCACCGTGCGCTCCTGATGCGCCGTGTGCTCTTGATGCGCCACGTGCTTGTATTTTTACTCTGTGGCTTTGTGCCCAGTGCGCCGCGCACAGCCAATGCGTCGCGCACCTAGCCTAGTGCGTCGCACGCCTGGAAACTGCTCCAACTTCCACTCAAATTCACAAATTCACTTTGGAATGATCTTCTTCACTCTTGGCATGTACAATGAGTTGAAAATGTATTGAAATATATTTATAAAGACTCCATTTTGATTTTTGCTTGGTCCATAACTCATTTTGTAGTGTTTTGTCGCTGACACTTTTTCAGGATTAATAGACTTTTGACTTTTTGGTTTCCTCCTTAAATTTGGTTGAAATAATGATTTTATTTGACCATTCTTTGCAGGGATAGCTGTGATATGATCTGGAAAAGGAGACCAAGGCTACGCCTGGACAATTTAAGAACTGAAATTTTTGAAAATTTATCAAAAATGAGATGACGACTTATCTTCAAAACAGAGTTTTGAAGAGAAGTCCTAATCTCTCTGTATAATGATAAAAATTATTGAGGTAACCACCTATCGAGGACATCCCTCTGGCCTGTTGGTCTTCTTAGACTTTGCAAAACAAAATTGACTCAACCCTAGACCTAATGACCAAGAACAATTTTCATGATCTAGAAATTTGACCTCTTGATTTTTATGAACAAACCTGAACCAGCAGTGCCAAACATGAGGGGAATGAGTGACACAAACCATTCCGTCAGATTTATGGCATGCCTAACGAAATGCAACTGATTGAAACTGATGGGACACCTAAACATGAAATGAAAAAAAGAGATTTGATCTCTGACAGAGGGATAACTAGACCGACTCTAACATTGGCTCCAATGGGGATGGTAGCTCCTTGGAGATGCCAAGAACCGTATATTTCTGGGAGAGCAGACAGTGCCTTCATCCATTGGGCTATGGAGTGATTATTTCAACAGACAACACGACACTTCCAACTCATTTATGGACTGAAACTTGACTGGAAAACTGACTCGGCAAACTTCAAACTAAACTGTAATGAAACTAGAACGAAATGCTTCCCTTTAGCTGCTTATTTATTTACAAAATCTACCCTACTTGGCTGCAAAACAATAGATCAGATAATACTGAAATGCCAGATCAACCATTCAAGTAAGCCTGAGAATGATGTCGCTTGAGAATGCTTCCACCAGACCACATATGCAATTGCTGGCGGCTTACATGCTCATAATGAGTCTGATCATGTAAAAGACAGTTTGATTTATCAATCAAACTGAAAAACATTTCCATGTATGTTGCAATAGGATCGCAAAAGCCAGACTCTGTTTGCTGCCCCAACTCCGCAATACATACCTCGAGCTGCACACTGTCAATGCAAACATCTCTAGGCAACTCTATTATTTCTTGTTTCGAAGGAGGAAGAGTTTCCAAGAGCTTTTTAGGATCTTGGAAATCATGTGATTGGATCTGCGCATTTAAATATTGAATCTCCTTCTCAAGTTTTTCAACAATTAATGTACAGAGAGCAGTTTTAGTTTCAAGAGGAAACTTCGGAGATTTCAAACATTGAAGGAAAGCACTGAAAAATTCGTCATCAATTTCAATATCCACTAACCAATCTCTAACTTCTTTTACAGCTTCACAAAGTGTAGAGTTTGCCACATACCCTACCATTACATAAATGGATCAGTGAGCACTGGAATGTCTGGATAGAGTTGGAGTCACCAGGTGAATGTTTTAGCCTTTATATGTGTCTGACTACTATCCACCATCAGCATCAGATATGAAACTTGATTTCATGTACTGGGGCAAGACATTATTTAAGTCGAATGTCCCATCAACAACAAACCATCTCCCCAGTATGGTCGCCACTATGTCAGTACTCAAATTTACCTTAGGCTGAATTAAGGTAAAACTCAAGGCTACATCAAACCACGCTTAGCCTCGTAGCTAGCCCTATGAGGACAGGAGAGGGATCTCTCCGGGTCAATCTTGGCAAAAGGTGATCAATGAGGCTTGAGATGACTAAATTGGTAATTAATTTTAGGCTAGGTATGAAGTACAAAGAGTTTGAAATTGATTTTTTGGAGTTTAGTTGAATTCAAGGGAAAGGCAATTTTGGGTGCGGGGATGAGGCACAGTTTTTGCAGAGGTCTACTTGGGGCAAGGTAGGCGATTGTCTTGATGATTTTAAAGAGAATGAATGGCTAGATCTAATTGGTGAGAAGTTAAGGAGAGCAAGAAACTTTCAAGGAATTCTCCATAACAGATGAAAACATGGAAAATCAAACAAACTTAAAGCAGAGCATAGCAAATTATGGATTCTACCTTAACACTTCATTTTTTCAATTGCAGAAGATAAGAGAATGAAAGTGATACACATAAAAAACTTAAAAATTCTGAAAGAAGCACACCATCAACACATAAAGCCACATGACTCCCAAATAGTGCTGCAAAACCCTGGTCTTTCCTTTGCCAAAAATGTAGATAAAATATGTACAATAGAGTGTCAAACCTTTCCCAAGAGTCCAACCCTGAAAATGACTTAGAAAATACATAATATAGGCAATCCAACCCATTTCCTTGCCTCTAGGGGTCGAGATCATCATTCTAGGAGCTGTTTCAACCAACTCTAAACAAAGCACTACAATCTAGGCAGTCAAAACAACTTGCCTCTATAAGGTAGGAAACCAAGTCATTCATTAAATTTTCACTTTTTGGTGAATGAATCTTCTAGAACAAGTAACTAAGTGTCAAAATAACATCATGTTTCATTAATTATATCAAGAGGAGTGAAAAATCACATCACAAACCAAAACTGGTCAAACTGGCTACATTTCCTAAGCTGAAAGATGAAAATTTGGCCAAAAAGCCCGGTGTGCCGCGCGCCTTTCAACCTATTTTTTGGGCACTTCCCGGAATCCAAATCAAGCTCACAATAGCTGGTTGGAAAGCCCTGGATTTCTACTATCCCGATCAAATGGAATTTTGAAATTTGGAGTTCATTTGCCCCCTCAAAATGTCATTCTCCCGGAAGTACTTCCTGCTGGTGCAAAAGGTGGCAGAAAGGTGATTTTCATGGTGTTTTTAGCCTTTTGGTCACCCAGAAATTAATGAAATGATTTGGCAATAGCTGAGAATGTATAATTCATCATGAAAAAACAAAAAATGTAAATTTTTCCTCCAGAAAGTGTCCCAATCTTAAGCGTGCGCGTCGATGTGCTACGCGTTGAGCCAAAAAACCTGTTTTTAGGACAAAATTTTCAAAATGACAAAAATTTCTCTGAATTTGCTCAAATTCAAAGTGAAGACCCTCCATCATGTATTGTGCCTCGCCAATGAAGCCTCGGCCAAAATTTGGAGTGGATCGGGCTTTTTTCGCCGTTTTAGTGCTTTGCTCAATCGCCTCTTTAGAATCTTCATTTTTGCTTTGCAAACATGCATACAAGCCCAATAATGAGTTTTCATATGATGAAGCATGTCTTTGTTTTTGTTTTCCTTCGCCAACAATTTCTCCAGATGAGTGTTCACACGGATGAGCATAAAGTCTCGATCAATCTGTGTCAAATCACCGGGTCTCTTTCGGGCCAATTCTCGATCTTCACGGATTTGCCGCATCTCATAAAGTGTATGTTCATCCTCTAGTTGTTTGTTGCGCTGCTCCAAGTAGTTTATCGCCCACTTAGCCATCTGCAATTTCTTTTGTAGTGAGCCATTCTCAGCCCTTTGCTCCCAAATGATCTCCTTTAGCTCCAAGCTAGGAGAGCTTGCATCAACATCAATGAAATCCGTGTCGCAGCCTCCTGAAGGACCCTCATCATGCATGGGCCTCTTGCCCCTATCCTAGATCTGTATCTATGCTGAAGAAGAAGGTGAGACCCCTTCCACATGATGTGGAGATAATACTTGCTGTGCTGATGGAGTCAACGAGATCCCTTCCACCCCGAGTGGAGATAGTACTCGTCGTGTAGATGAAAATAAGGTCCTATGGCCTCGCTGGTATGTCACATATGGAGGAGCACTTATATGCTTAGTCTCAGGAATGTCTGGCTGGTGTGAAGGCGCTCCCTCATCATGAACTATCTCAGGAGGTGGCTGTAGTGTTGAGAAGAAGTCACGGGAGATGAAATCCACCAAAGTAATGCCCTGTTGTGTCAACTGATGTATCACTATGATTTTGATCAACGCGTAATGATATATGCTCTTATGGTGATGTGCTAGGCTCTTCCTTTGTACTAAAGTCACCATCCTCTCTATGTTGCGACACATGAAGTACGGAATGTTCATCATACGTACCCTCATGAAATGCATCAACAAACAGACATGATACGCATAGAGACGCGAGAATCTTCCCTCGCAACTGAAATACCGAATGATGAGTTTCATCAACGGTGCAAACTCACCCCTCAGGAATCTGAAAGGAAAAACTGTACTCAAGTGTCTCATATACCCGGGTTTGATGTAGGGCTCATAGCAAAATCTGTCTAACCGCTGGGGTTTGCTCCATTCCTCTCCTACATTTGGTATCCCAGTGGCCTGAGAAATAGTCTCTAGTGACAAGGTGAAATTCACTCCGGCGAGGTTTACATGACCATCATGTAAATGTAGAACAAATAAACCAACTAGTTCCCGATGATGCTGGGTTTGTGTGATCATCTCACAGTGTTGGAAACATGATTGATGCTGAAAACAATCCATTGCAAGTGGGCAAGCCTGCAATTGAGCCAAAGAAGTAGGCTCCTCCCTGACATGCTGACCACCTTTGCCACTTTTGTGATATCTTCATGGCACATTAATTTCCGGTGTAGAGTCACTTTCATATTCCTACTCATAGACTGATAGCTAGAATATATAATGCTGATGTAAAAACTGTGTGTACAATTGACTGTAAACTGTTCTTTGCTCTAAAAAAGTTGTGATCAAGGGGAAACAAATGCACAAGATATTATTAGGAAAGGGAAAACATTAGGGAATTAGGGACTTTGGAAATAAAATGTAATAAGGGAAGGAAAGGGAAATGAAAATATTGGATTTGGGGTTTTGGGATGTTAGGTAGGGATAATGTGTTTTTGAATAGATGTGAGGGACTAGGATTTGAGGGATTGTAGGGTAGGATTAATGAGGGAATTAATAGGGAAGAATAATGGGTGAATTTGGGAATAAGAAACAAAGGGAAATGGGGAAAAATCACAACCTTGGTTACACTCTGTTTTCAAACCCTACAACACTTTTTACATTGAAACCCTACAACACTTTTTACATTGACAAAGAAGGGCTTTCCAGCTTGGATCTCTACGGCAAATATTTAATGAACCCATCACATTAACCTTTAAAATCCAAGAAAATGTAATGAATATGAGCCTATCTACAAATTCGTGCAGAGAGGAGGCGATTTGTTGCTCTATCCAACAAGTTTCAAGCTCCAAACCTAGTGCGGCATGCGCCTTACCCAGTGTGCCACGCGCTCTTGATGCGTCGCGCGCTTGTATTTTTACACTGTGGCTTTGTGCCCAGTGCGCCGCGCGCAGCCAATGTGTTGTGCACCTAGCCCAGTGCGTCGCGCGCCTAGAAACTGCTCAAACTTCCACTCAAATTCCCAAATTCACTTTGGAATGATCTTCTTCACTCTTGGCATGTACAATGAGTTGAAAATGTATTGAAATATCTTTATAAAGACTCCCTTTTTATTTTTACTTGGTCCATAACACATTTTGTAATGTTTTGTTGTTGACACTTTTTTAGTATTAATAGACTTTTGAATTTTTGGTTTCCTCCTTAAATTTGGTTGAAATAATTATTTTCTTTGACAATTCTTTACAGGGATAGCTGTGATATGATCTGGCAAAGGAGACCAAGGCTGCACCTGGACAATTTAAGAACTGAAATTTTTGAAAATTTATTACAAAAATGAGATGATGACTTATCTTTAAAATAGATTTTTGAAGAGAAGTCCTAATCTATCTGTATAATGATAAAAATTATTAAGGTAACCACCTATCGAGGAAATCCCTCTAGCCTACTGGTCTTCTTAGACTTTGCAAAACAAAATTGACTCAACCCTAGACCTAATGACCGAGAACAATTGTCATGACCTAGAAATTTGACCTCTTGATTTTTATGAATAGACCTGAACCAGCAGTGCCAAACATGAGGGGAATGAGTGACACAAACCATTCTGTCAGATTTATGGCATGCCTAACGAAATGCAACTGATCGAAACTGATGGGACACCTAAACATGAAATGCAAAAATGAGCTTTGATCTCTGACAGAGGGATAACTAGGCCGACTCTAACACCACGTTAGACATTCTAAGTGGGTATCAAATATGGTACCCATAAGGAAAAAGAACAGGATATTAGGATTTGTATTGATTTTAGAAACCTAAATAAAGCCTGTCAAAAAGATAATTTTCCCTTGCCTAGTATGGAACAGATATTTCAATCAGTTGCAGGTTCCAAATTAATGTCTTTTCTAAATGGATTCTCAGGATACAATCAAATTCTTGTGCATCTAGATGACAAATTAAAGACAACATTCAAGACCAAGTGGGGAACATATTCCAATCAGAAGATGTGTTTCAAACTCATTAATGCTAGTACCACATTTCAATGTGCTATGGACATTTCCTTCAAAGGTCTAATTAATATATCAATTTGTTATATACTTGGATGACATCATAGTCTATTCTACAGATATGAACAATCATTTAAGCGACCTCAAGCACATTCTCAAAAGATGCAAGAAATATGGCATTTCCTTAAATCCCAAAAAATGTTATTTTTCTCTACCAGAAGGAAAAATCCTTGGGTTTATAGTTTCCAAGAAAGGAATTTACATTGGTCGTGATAGAGTCCAAGAGATCTAAAAGATTCCCCTCCAAGAAATGATATGAAAAAACACAGTTTTCAGATGGAACAAGGATGAAAGAGAGTCATTTGAGTTGGTTAAAGAAGCCATCATTAATTCTCCTTCATTGACAACCCTTCACTTTCTCAAACCTTTTGTATTATATACTTTTTCATTTGATACATAATATGCAAAAATTTTGACACTACTGAACGATGAATATATTGAGGCACCCATCTCTTTTTTCAGTTCTAACTTGCAAGGGACTGAATTCAATTATTCAACTATCGAGAAACAAGCATTTTTATTTTTTTAAACTTTGAAACATTTCAGACCTTTTCTTCTTAAATCCGATACAAAGTTGTACCCTATCTTGCAGTAAGACAATTATTGATCCAAAGAGAAGTAGGGGAGAAAAGAGCTAATTGGGTTATTGCACTTCATGAATATGATGTAGAAATCCGTCCGGCTAAAATTGTCAGGGGCCAAAGTTTTTGTAGGATGTTAACAGGAGCTTCCCAATTACCACCATAAGAATATCAAGGTAATGAAGTGTAAATACCAGAGGTAAGCCTCAATGATACGCAATCACAATATGCTAATTTGAAATTTTATCTAAAAAAAGGATATGCTCCTATTCATCTTAATTATAAAAAAAGGCAAACTCTAAGATTGAAATCAAATTAGTGTGAACTAGTCAATGATGTATTGTTTATAAAAGATTATGATTCAGTATTGCTAAGATGCTTGGATAAACCTAAAGCCAAAAATATCAAGCAGGAATTACATGATGGACCAACTAGAGGACATTTAAGGGGAAATACCACAGCTCACAAAATCCTGCATGTAGGATTTTATTGGAAAATGGTATTTAAGGATGCACATGAATATGAAAGGAAGTGTAAAACTTGTCAAACCACAACTAGAAGAGAAAGAAAGCCAACATTCCCTTTACAACCAGTTAACATCCAACAACCGTTCGAACAATGGGATTAGACATAATTGGTGAGATTGTTCCTAACTCTTCCAAACAACATAGGTACATCCTTATAGCTACTGATTATTTTACAAAGTGGGTAGGGGTTGTCCCATTAAAGATATCTAATACAGAAAACATCACAGACTTCATTGATTAGTAGATAATTACCAGGTTTGGCTTACCCTCAGCTTTAATGTTTGACAATGCATCTTACTTTTTTGGAAATACAATGGTAGATTTTCTCTAAAGCAAGGTTTCAAATTGAAATATTCAACAAATTATTATCCACAAGGTAATGGCTTAGCAGAATCAACAAACAAGAACCTCATTATAATTATCAAAAAGACTATTGATCAAAATAACACGAATTGGCACAAAGCATTAACATTTACTCTATGGGCAGACATAATTACTCAGAAAGCCTCTATTGGTTCTTCTCCTTTTGCTTTAGTTTATGGAAAATAAGTTGTTCTTCCCAAAAAAATAGCAATCACACCTCTTTCCCTAGTACAATTCATCGATGAAGAACCTTCTTCTTCTCTCCATGCTAGACAATTTCAAATTCTCAAGCTTGAAGAAGAACAAGAAAAGGATAAAGAAACCCACTTCCATCATTAACAATTAGTGAAAGATTCTTTTGATACAACTTTTGCCAATTAAAAAATTCTTGAAGTAGGTGACTTGGTTTTAAAATGGGACAAAGCACACGAGGAAAAAAGTAGACATAGCAGATTCCAAAGACTATGACTTGGCCCTTTTCAAATCATTGAAAAAATTGGACAATCAACGTTTCTTTTACAAGACCTGTCAGGTAAGAAGGATTCTTTGCTAGTTAATGGGAAAATTTTGAAAAAACACTTTTCTTAAGAGATAACTTCTTCCAATTTTGTATCATATTGTTTTTTACGAAAATAAAGGTTATCTAGTATTTATTTTTGGCTTTTCGAAATAAAATCTTTGATAATATTTCTGTTTTTCGCTTTTATAAGTAAGAAAGAGTTAAAAGAAATAATTAGGGAATTTGAGTACTAAAATGCACTTGATTCCTTTGGAAAAAATTTATCTTTCTTAAAACATTTATTCTACGAACAAACTCTTATCTTTATAGAGTATGAATGTTTTGTAATTAGTCAAGAAAAAATTCTTTAACCTAGTAAGGACTTTCTGCAGATGAGTATCTCAAAAAACTCTATAATTATCACCCAAAATTCTCAAAAGAACCAAAGATTCACCCCATCTGTTAAAATTTCCCTTTTAGAGTGTAATTCTAAAATATATAAAACTTAGAAGATAAAATGTCTCATTATGAGCTTGTTTACCATGTTCATAGGGAAATGATTAAACTGATATTACCAATACTACATATCAAACAATGTAATAGATGATGATATCCTTGATCAGAAGACAAGGGGTCTCATCAAGACCTTTCTTTTTTAGTTTAGTTACAACTAGTGAATGGCATTGTCATTAATAGGTTACCACGCCTAGACAATGTCTTTTAAGAAACCAAAAATAAAAAGATGATATTCAAAAAGGAAAAACGGGACAAGGTCCAAGTGAGATTCAAAGCAAGTGAATATCATTTTTAATTTTGAAAATTCATATAGATGGGATAATGAATCATTTTTGGTTAAAAGATAACCCTATCGAGGCCATGAATGCCTGCTAGCAGCCGAGGCTCTATTTGTGATAAATGAGTAAACACCAAAAAACTAATCTGTAAAATACACCTACTATATTACTTTAAATCTTATTATTGGACGATGTGAACATTTATATTTTTATCATTGCAAGAGTAAAGTAATTAAATAAGTAAAGTGAGCAAGTAATGATGATTCCAAAGAAATGTTGTTTACCTTATAAATAATGTAATCATTATTCTCATAACTCTAATTACTTTGAAAGTTTTTAGAAATTTTAGAAAACTACTCAGAGATAACTGGCTCTCCAAAGTGAATCACCAATTGTTTACTATGAAACAACCCCCTCATTTATAAAGAACAATAGCCAAGGTTAGAACTATAAATGGGAACCCTTTTAAATTTTTAGGCTTAGGATAATAATACCTAACTCTAAGAAAATACCTAGCAAAACCTTGAAAAATGAACTAAGGATGAAACCTGCATCACAAATCGCAAATCACACTTTTTTGCGTGACTATCTTAAAACATCTTCCCAAAATTGTGATCTGCGATTAAATATCTCACTGCAATATCCCAATTAATAGCACCTTGTCATTTCGTAATCGCATTTCGCACTTCACGACCTTCGCAAGAAGCTTAGCTGTGCCATTAGAATGTCCTTTAGTGATTAGAAAAATGCGAAATTGTGATATTCGCAATCGCATTTCGCTTTATGCATATGGTAGCGCTATGATGTATACATTTAAATATTTTGATGTTCGATTAAGAGCAATAAAACGTCTGAAATAATTATGTTTTAAATATCAAAACAAACGAATTAATAGGTTAATAAATATTTAGTGGCCGGAGGAAGGATAATAATTTTCCAAGTTATGGGTAGTTAACATCAAGTATCTCATTAAACCTTTGTCACAATCCAAAGTCGTTTAGAGAAGCTTTCAGTCTTAATTACCTAATACCGTCTACACTAATATATCTTGTCTATTTCAGGCAAGCTACAAAAGACATGTCACTAAGAAAGGTGATGCAAAAATAGAGCAAGCAGACCATTGTTGAATCTGAGTTTACAAAGATGGCTCTTATTTTCACTGATATAGTTTTCGACGTTGCCGAAGGCACAAAAAATTGGGAGGTCATATAAAATAGGCTTGAGGACGAGCATCCTAAAATCATTGTCACAAGAGAAACAACTGACTCAATAAGGCCTATCAGGACTTCAATGTAGAGATGCTTCCTATTCTTTCCTTCATAGGATATGAGCAAGAGATAAAGTTCTCCCATACATGGATATGATTAGGTGGGTGATTAAAAACCTCATCATTGAAGATAGGCAATTGAAGAATTCAAGAATGGAGCTCATAAGGTCGTTCAAAGAAGAGGACTTGAAGAAAATGTACCACATACCTGACCCTCAGGATATCTAGGATAACAAGTTTGTGGCTAACTTCACAAAGAAGAACCCAGACCCCTTCAAGTTGATTCAGGGTTGGAGTGTTGGACAACAAATTCAAATATGATAAATCGGGTATGTATGGTATAGCCACTTTGACAAACCTGTAGAACTATGTAGCAGCTACGTCATGTAGATTATATGGGCTACCCAATAATACTAAGTTTTCCATAGAACAGATTCCTCTCATTGATGCCTGTGTTAATTCCTACATCATGAATTGGCCCTCCATCCTATCTGACAACCTAGCCACCACCATTACCAAATATCGACAAAAGAAAGCCTCCTCTTTAGATAAACTCCCTC
The DNA here is from genome assembly GCA_000404065.3 of Pinus taeda. Taxonomy (NCBI): domain Eukaryota; kingdom Viridiplantae; phylum Streptophyta; class Pinopsida; order Pinales; family Pinaceae; genus Pinus; species Pinus taeda. The sequence continues at coordinate 24,070 of APFE030107451.1, read as the reverse complement.
CATTCTAGTTTAGTGCCTACATTATGGAGGATATATGTTTTTGCATGATATTTCCAACCATGGGTTGGAAAGGGACCTTACAGGACCCCTACCCAATCCATCTCAGTCATAAATAAATATGGGAATCACATTATATACCTCACTTCTATAATATATTTCATGTTTTTGTGTTGCCCGTACATCAAATAATTTTCAATAAGAAAGCCCCCAGGTTTTCCCAAGAAGCCGCAGTAGACCTGTTTACTGTCGGTAAATAATTCATTGAAGAATGGTTCACCTACATTAGGGTTTTTGGTAGCACAACCAATCCACATGTCCTTCCTTTATATGTTTCTGATAAATTATTAGGAAGAGAGATTACCTACCATACCGTGGGAAAAGGCCTGACTAAAGTTCTCAAAGATGACAAGAAGTCATTATGGCCCTCTTTCCCTGTCAAGTGCAGTTCTTTTTCTTTAGAAAATTTTGTTCATGCTACTAAAGAGTCAACACATATGGAAGCCCTCATGCTTCATACATTTCCTAAGAGGCAATTTGATCCAAAAAAAGTAGCATATAATGTCACTACTGGAGTAAATCTCAAGCCATACAACCATGAGGATAACTATTTTGAAGACTTGTTATAGTTGGCCGTATCCTTCAAACAAGCATTTGAATGGGCAAAGACGAATCTAAAACCTAAATATTTTTAAAGTTTTCAGGAATTTAGAACTGAGAGGATTGAAGTGATCCCAATTCATTTGTTAAAGCCCAAGGATTAGCCTACACCAAGTGTCACTGTTGATAGTGAAGGTCCTAGTTCTCGAGTAGGCTCTCAGGTAAACACTGAGAAGACACCAGACACAGGGAAACCCCAAGACGTAGATAACATAGTTGAGTCCAACAGGTAGTCAAGTGAGAAACAAGTGATGAGCACCCCGACTACAGATATTAGTTCAGAGGTCAAAGGCAATAGTTTGGAGCAAGAGTGGGATTAGTTTAATTAGAAATTGAAAGGCACTCCCAAAACAATAAATACTCAAGAATCAGTGGAATGTAAAACTCCTCTGCATGTTCATAAGGACACAGAGCCTAGGTCTATTGGCAATTTGTCCAAGCTTATGGAGGAACAAGTGACAATGTCCCATCATACTGAAATTATCCCTGCTCTGTCCACATCAGAAATTGTTTTGAAGGTAACTGAAATACCTCCACTTGATGTGTTCTATAGCCTTCTCCATAACGTTGTAGTATGAAGGGAGAGAAAAAGGAGAAGGGTAATCACACCCAAATTCACACTTGGAAAAGAGTCGATGGACGTTTTTTGGAAGGGCATTCCTTTCAATTCAGCCGAGAACTTGACTAGACTATCACAATTCATAGGAACATATGCATCGGGCACTATGGACAAGGCTACTGAAGTCTCTACTTTCTTAAGGGAAAAGAGGAAAGGATTGCACAGCTCGAACAACAGCTCGAAGTAGAGAAAGCAGACGTAAATAGGAAAGTGGTCATGCATCTTGCACAATTGCATGAAGACATGAAGGTCCTAAAAATAAGCCATGAAGCTGATATATCAGCCGAAAACATGCAACTCCAAGAAATGCATCAAGCCATGGAAAGATACAAGGATGTTCCTGCTACTAAGGAGTTTACTAAAGAGGTAGTGGAATTAAATTCCCTTATGGTGAAACATCAAAAGTATTTCTATGAAAAGATGTTACACATTACTCCCTATCTGACTACTAGAGACCAATTGATAGATAAGAAAATCGACCAGAGAACTAAGTTTAATGATTTAAACACCAGAATATCTGATTTCATTGAATGGTAGGAAACAAAAGATGGAAGGAAACTAAATCTACCCGAGATTGAGGAAAGTCATAAATACATTCTCTTCACGAATTGGGATGCGAGAATCAAATAGGCTGAGCTAGCAATCAAAAGGGCAGCTGGGCTATCAAAGAATATCATTAAGGTAGTGAATCACACCCTGTTTGCCACTAACCTCATTAAACAAGGAAATTTGAAAGAAATGCCAGATTTAAATGCTCTGTATAAAAGCTGGCAAGAAAGGGCAGGGACTCAAAGAGAGGTAATTACAAAATTGACTAGGACTGACTAGGAGTCGTATTGGTAGTATCTTATTAAGCCACAACCATATTATTACTCTCAACTATTCCCTTCATATGACTCAACAGATGCTGCTACCTCTCACCAATGTGATTTTCACACGATAGCTCAGGACACATTTCAGGACACCTCCTCAAACTCAACCAATGACTCATATATGTGATTTAAAGGACAACCTGGCAGACAACAAGTCATCCTCTTAGTTTTTTTCATTTAGCCTTTGTTTATTTTTGGAGTTAGTTACCTAGTTAGGAGGAAGGTTGTTTGAAACCTCCTCAATTTTTTTATAACCTATTTTCGCACATTCGTTAGAATAGTATTTATACCCTTCTCATGCATTTAGAGAAGGGTCCAGAATTTTATCAAAAAACATTTGCAAAGAATGGACTATTGTAAGTTTGTGAATGCTTTGGTGAAATTATGGAACATGATCATTTCTTTTAGATATCAAACTACTCTACTTTGTTGATGAACTATTGTATTATTGGGAGACAATTTGATATGAAGAAAGAAGTTGGTCTATGTCATTTGTCAAATGAGCAGGACATCACACATATGGTACTATTATCTTTTATGATTGATTCTGCTTACATTTAATTAGTGGCAAAACTTTACTTTCATGAATTATATGTGAGATTTATTGTTTCTGTTAAGCATTAATTGCACTTTTGTATGATGCCTAGCTGAAATTGTGATTTTCATATATAACTCATCATATATGCGATATATTTTATAAATTTCTTTGACTAACTATTTAGTCAAAGGAATTATCTTTATGCATTATCGTCTCTATTTAGTTGTGTTCAATCTTTATTATCACATGTTAAGTAGATATCTTTGTAGATCACATACCACACAGGAATACTCGGGTTTATATTAAAACATGTTAGTTAGATAATTACATCATAGAATAGGTCATTTATATTATCATTATTCTATTGCAAACACTCATGAATCATCCACTCTCATCTTAAAACCCACACTTGGAAACTGTTTCCATTATCCCTAGCCAGAAACACCACTTTAAACGGAAAAGGAGTTGTCTTAAGGTCTGGACCAGGTGGTTATCCCCCATGTTTCAGCAACAGAATTCTGAGGCCACAACAACACTATGACGATATTCTTTTATTGAAGAGAAATGGAGTTACTAGTTTTACAAGCATTCCTAGGAAACTTAAGCTATGTGATTCTTATATCTTAAGAAAACATAACAAACAATCATTTCATGATTCTCTTTCCAAAGCACATAGAAAGCTTGAATTGATTTGTTCTAAATTGTGTGGCCCTATGTATATTACTTTTGTAAATGGAAATAAATACATGATGACTTTTATTGACGACTACAACAAAATGTTTTCATTATATCCATTGAAGAACAAATACTAAGCTTTCGAAACTTTCAAGAACTTTCATGCATGGATTAAAAATAAGACACAATGTCATATTGGATCTATTCATTATGATAATGGAAAGTAATATACTTCAAATTAATTTGAAAACTATCTTCGTCATCATGGGATCCAACATCAAACAACAGTGTCTTAAAATCCTCAACAAAATAGTGTAACTGAAGGAATGAATAAGACAATCTTAAATATGGTACATTGAATGATGTTTTTCAAAAATGTAAAGTTGATATTTTGGGTTGATGTAGTTATATGTGCAGTCTATATTAAATACATATTTCCATCTCATTCTCTCAAAAACAAGACTCCCTATGAAATGTGGTATGGCCACATTTCTTCTGTGAAACATCTCAGGGTTTTTGGTTCCACATGTTATGCCTTGATATCTGAGGAAGTGCAAGTAGTCAAAAGTGTATCTTCTTGGGGTACTCTATTAGGCTACTCAAATAACTCCAAAGCATATCATCTCTACAATGAAGTAAATAAGAAGTGTATATTATCTAGATATGTGACCTTTCTTGAATCTTCCAAGATTGAAAATGTTTTTGAGTATTAGGTTGATCACTTGGACATACTTAGGCATGCAAAATCCATTCAAGAATTTGATAATGATTTTACACATATTGAATGGAGGACCCCTACCCTAAATCGATCTACAAAATATCCTTTTGAAACACTCTCTCCCCATCATGAAGCTTCGTCCATTGATCAAGAAGACACTTTTAGTGATGTAATTGACATAATTGGAAGTCTAAATCTTGATTCAACCCCAAATTAGTGAACTGAACAACCTAGACCATCTAAGAAAGGTCCTCCAAAACAATTCAGCAAGAAACTTAAAAGTGTTCTTTCTAATGAGGTCTGAAACACAAGAAGAAGAAGAAGTTCTACTTGACAAAGTGGAGGTGATGTAGGCGATTCTGATCTAGTTGTTGATATGGATGTTTCTTATGATTATGAAAAAATTAGTCTACAAATCGTGAAACAAATTCGTTTAAAGACGTTGCTTCTCATTATGAATATAAAGAAACAATGGTATGATGTCATGATAAAGAGTGCAACCTAGAAGCTAGCAGACCCTCCATTTGGAACCAAATTGATAGGTTTCAAGTGATTCTTCAATAACAAGTATAAAGCAAATGGATCACTTGGCAAGCACAAATCAAGGCTTGTGGAAAACAAAATTGCATAGAAATAAGGGGTCAATTATGAGGAGATCCTTTCCCCCAAATCAAAGTGGGCTACCATCAAGATGCTCTCTTATTTGGATGCTCAGAATGGTTGGAAAGTCCACCAAATGGATGTAAAATTTGACTTCTTCATCCAAGAGGATCATAAAAATGCCTAAAATTTAAAGCCTCCAAAATTTGATGGAAATATCGCGATGTCAAAGAGCTCGATGAGATGATTCCAAAACAATTTGAATCACATCAAACTGAGTTTGTATGATGAAGTTATTGTAGCTTAAAATTTTGTGACAACTGGTAAAAATTAAGCTTACCATGACACATGGAAACTTTGCAAGGTGAGACGCGGCAGGACATACAGATGACACTTGGAAGATGAGGATGATTTAGCATTACAAAACATGGCACATGGTAGGTTGTTTGGGAAGATGCTACAAAATCAGATGTTGAGTATTATATATTAAATATCTTGGTTATAACAGCAACTAACAATGATCACGTGGGTGCCATATTACATTGGTCATCAGGTATATTATATTAAATGCGTTGGTTATATACCATGTTATGTTGGTTCGCGATATGTAGTCTTGGCAATGTGCACATAGTATGTACCCATATATGGTTGTTGTAATCACATCTAAAATGGGTCATTAGAATTTTAATATGTTGGATATGTTAATGCCCAGGTTTTACGGCAACCAAAAAACATGTAAATCAGTGAATAGAAAACATTCGAAGATCATTATTGATTCAAGGTATATCAGCTGGTGGTTTATGATATATGTGCCATGTGTTTTCTCAAAGATATGTTATACATTATATAATTATGAAAACATATGCCATTTTTAGTGTATGGTTATAATGGAGGGGCGTAATGCTCACGGACCCCCAAAGCTATATAAGCATAGATATTTTCCGTCAAGTGATGCGTCATTGTGGTTGTAAATTGAGGGTGCCAAGAGCCTTTGAGCTTAGTTGAAGCTTGTGTATTTTGTATGTGAGGGGAATTTTGGAGAGAGCTATGGTTATGAATTTTTTGTAGAGTTGAGAAGGTTTTGAAATCAGTTTTTTTTTCAAGTTTGCATTTTTCATAAAAAGTGTTTTTGGAGCTTGATTTTGTAGAAACCAAAGAATTTTTGGTAGCAAAGGCTTACTTTTATGGCAAAAATCTCCATTTTGTAGTAGGATTTTTGAGGAATTTTTAACAATGTAATAAAGAACTCAAGGCTTGACATCATATAAATAAAAGAGGAGGCCACTCTTTTGGAGGCAAGAACTGGAGATGAAGTCCAGACTGGATGAACCTTGTTATCAATTGGTTTTGTGTCAATTTTATTCTTGTCATAGTATTTACATTTCATTTTGAATTGAAAGTTCATTTAAAGTGTTCATGCTTTATTTAATTATTATGTTGATTTAAGTTTTATCATTCATGCTTGAACATATTTTCAAGCCAAGTCACTTTAAAAGAGATTAGATTAAGTCCATACCAAGTGGTATCAGAGCAAGTTTGATGGTGGTATATTCGCAATACTATTTTCTTATTGAAGCCATCTAACCTAGATGAGGTATGTGTAAAAGCAACCTTTATTGAAGAAGGTAAACAAGGGGATGGAGTCTCCATGGAAGACACTTGGTCAAAATATGATAAAGGCAAGGGAAAGGATAAGCCAAAGAGAACAACTTATGTGAAGAAGAGAGAGGAGAAACTTTCTTACACTCATTTCAAGAAGGAGGGACACGATGATGATCATTGTTAGAAGCTACATCTAGAAGGGCAAGTAGAAGGTGACAACAATAGTCCAATAGGATCTAGGATCAGACTTTGCTGACGAGACACAAATCACAACTACGGGTTTGAAAGGTACATCATCTTCACATGTTGATTCTATTTCGTATTTAATTTCGATGAGAAAGATAAATGAACTCTTTCACATCATGGTGGTAACTAAGCATGTCAAATTAGATACTTCGTTTAACACTGGATCTCAGGCTAATCTGATATCCAAGGCAGTTATTAAAGAGCTGAATTTCGTAACATCATTGCATCCTAACCCTTATCTGCTTGGATGAGTATGTAAAATCACTAAGTTGCAGGTGACTAATAAGTGTAAGCTCACGTCTTCTATTACATCTAGATTTGTGGATGAGTTTGAACTAGATGTGGTTCTAATGGATATTTGTGGAATTGTTCTTGGAAGTCCTTATTTGTTTGACAGGAAGGCTATCTACTATAGGAAGGAAAAAAAATATTACCTTTTCAAGGATGACTTAGATTATATTGTCTGAGCTCAGCAGATGAAGGATGATTCTTCGTTAGTGAACATAGTGTAGTTGAAGAGGCTCATGAACCCGAGTAAGGCCTTTTCACTCATATCTGCAAAGGTGGATAAAGCAAGTGTTCTGGAGCATGGGAACTTGCCATGGGAACCTAACAAGAGGATTAAACATATTATTTCATTGTTATTAGCATCTTTGTATTTGTTAATGTTTCTAATGTGTTGTACATGGATAGTGGTTGATGTGACACATGCATAAGAATGTGGTAAATTGCAAATGGCTATTAGTGTGGTTTTAGTTGTCATAATTATTATGCAATGTTTTTTGATGAGTAGAGTACACAAAATAGGGTAGACAAACATTGGACAAGTGGGGAGGAAAATCCCACAATTAGTATATGATTAAGAACCTTTTGGAGGTATAAAAGCCTCTCAGTGGGAAGGATTGATCTAGGAGGATCCTTAAAAGGACTAAAATTTAAACTCTCCAAAATTTGATAGAAATATTTCCTTGTTAAAGAGCTTGACGAGATGATTCCAACATAATTTGAATCGTGTCAAACCAAGTACGTATCAGGAAGTTATCGTAGCTTGAAGTTTTGAAACAACTGGTGAAAGTTAACCTTGCCATGACATGTGGCAAACTCTCAAGGTGACACGTGGCAAGACATACAAATGACACTTGGTAGATGGGGACAATGTGGTAGTACAACACGTGGGTTGACTGGGAAGATGTTTTGAAACTATGATATATGCTACGAAACTGTGAAATTTGCTATGAAATTAGATGCTATGAAACTAAAAAATATGCTACAAAATCAAATGCCACATATTATATATCAAATATGATGGTTATAACAACAAACAACAATAATCACGTGGACGTCATATTATGTTGGTAATCTAGTATACTATATTAAATGTGTTGGTTAGATACCATGTTATGGTCATCAGAGGAAATTCTAGTTAAAAAGTGCCCATGAAATTTTCATGTAATTTCCATGTCATAATACGTAAACCAATCAAAATCCTTTAAATTTAAAAAGAGGTACATGTAAGGATTTTCGAGGGAAAAGAAGAAAACTATTTTTTTTTTAAATGTATTTTTAGCTTATCTCCTTATAGGTTTACTCAAAATTTATGTGTATATACTTGTTGGATGCGAAATAAAATTCCACATCCAACGAGTACCAATTGTGCATACTTTTGAGCCCGATTGATAAAAATTGAAGATACATTAAAAAAAACATGTTTTCTTAATGTGTCTTCATTTTTTTATCCATGTGGGTCTTCTCAGAAGTATGCATAGTTGATATTTGTTGGATGAGGAATCTAATTCCACCTCCAACACATGTCTACATTTGAAATTTGAGTAAACCTATAAGGATATAAGTCAAAAATAGAATTAGAAAAAGGTAGTTTTCTTCTTTTCCCTCCAAAATTCATAACTCGTATTTTTCTTTTAAGCTAAAATTTCTTTTAATGTGGTTCATTGATACATAGTCTTGACCTCATAAGCAGAGTATGTACCAATATATGGTTGTTGAAACCACATAAAAAACGTGTCGATAGAATTTTAATATGGTTGTTATGTTAATGCCCAAGTTTTATGACAAGCATAAAATACGTGGACCAAAGGATAACGAACACGCAAAGATTGCGATTGATTCAAGGTATATCAACCAATGGTTTATGATATATGAAATGAGTATGTTCTCAACGATATGATATATATTATATAGTTATTATAACGTATACCATTTTTGTGTATTGTTATAATATAGGGGAATAACCTTCACAGACCCCCGATGTTATATAAGCATAGAGATTTTCCATCGAGTGAATTTTTTTTATGATTTTAAAGTGATGGCGTCGAGAGATTTTGAGCTTAGTTCATGCTTGTGTATTTTGTTTGTTAGGAGAGTTTTGGAGAAAGGTTCAGGTATGAAGCTTTTGTAGATACAAGAAGGTTTTGAAATTATATTCTTTTTTAAGTCCGTGTTTTCATAAAAAGTGTTTTTGGAGCTTGATTTTGTAGCAACCAAAGGAGTTTTGGTAGTAAGGGCTTTGTTTTATAACAGAAATATCCATTTTTCAACAGGAAGTTTGAGGCATTTTTAGTGATGTAATAAAGAATTTGAGGCTTGAAACCATATTAATAAAAGAGACCACTCGCTTGGAGGCAAGAACTAGATGCATAATTCACACTAGATGAACTTCTTCATCAATTATTTTTGTGTTTATTTTCTTCTTGTCTCAGTCTTTTACATTTCGTTTTAAATTGCAACTTTGTTTAAATTCTTCATGCTTGATTTAATTATTATGATGGTTTAATTTTTATTATTCATGCTTGAACATTTTTACAAACCAAGTCACTTTAAAATATCTTGGATTAAGTCCATATCTCTTCTTGAATGAAGATCTAAAAGAAAATATTTTTATGTCACAACCAGAGGAATTTTTGTGAAGGGGAAAGAGCACAAAGTATGCAAGATTGTTAAATCCTTGTATGGCCTCAAACAAGCACCATGAACCTAGTTTGAGAAATTGACTGAGCATCTTCTGAAAATAAATTTCAAACACTATGATCTTGATGATGCAACTTTATTTGTCGAGAAAGTTGGAAATGTTTTTGTATATCTTGTAGTGTATGTAGATGATTTACCGATGATAGGGAAACATGAAAATTACATTGCATCCATAAAGAAAGAATTGAGGAAAGGTTTTGAGATGAAATATTTGGGATATGTTCACTAATATATGGATATTTAAGTAACCCAACATTAGAAGTTTATATTCCTCTTTCAAAAGAAGTACATTGGATACTTGTTGAAAAAAATTAGCATGGTTGAATGCAATCCTTTGACCACTCCAATGGAAAAAAAATTAAAGCTCACATCCAAATAAGGAAATGGATTTGAGGATGTAACTAAGTATAGACAACTCGTAAGAAGTCTTAACTACCTGACTACTAATAGACCAAACATTTCGTTTGTTGTTGGAATCCTCTCCATGTTTATGAAAAAGCCTTGTGAGGGTCATTGGTTTGCTGCAAAAAGAGTTCTTAGGTAATTTAAGGGAACTCAAGCCTTTGGAATTAATCATACACAAGTCGATAGCTTCCTTTTGATTGGATAATTTGATTCGAATTTTGATGGAGATAAGGAAAATGAAGTATATACTTCATGTTATATTATGATGTTTTCTCCTAGAGGTCACATAAATAGCTAGTTCCAACAGATTCCATAACAGAGGTAGAATATGTGGTAGTTGTGATCCAGATCTTGGGGTAGGCCTCCCAAGATCTAAAATATTGAAATGCCAGAAGAAAAGGAGGAGAATTCCCAATGAAAAAAACCACAAATAATTTTTTATTAAAACAAAGAATAACTGTAAAAGCTACATTGTGGAGGAGAAACTGTCCTTTTAAAAAAATTGACTTGTTGCTTGTAGTAATTTTCAATTACAATACCATGAGTCAATTCCATGGGTGAATGAATACCATGGGTGGATGTCACAATACCACAGGACAATTCCATGGGTGAATGAATACCTTGGGTGGATGTCACAATACCATGGGAAAATACCATGGGTGAATGAATACCATGGATGGATGTTACTTACAATACTATGGATGGATGCCACTCACAATACCATGGGTAAATTCCATGGGTCGATGAATAACATGGGTGGATGAATACCATGGGTTGATGCCATTTTCCATTCGGATCATTCCTCCTTCCTTAAGAAACAATGGTCCCCATTGCGTGAAGTTCCCTCCTGCAAAGCCTTTGTTGAATATGAAGAGCCATTGAAGAGAAGGGTTTTATGTGGTTAACCCATAACCATGATGAGCGAAGATCTGAGGATAGAGATACACTGTAATGCTTGTGACCAATTGTGATACTAACAGTGTGCATCCTAGCAAATGGACTTCAATAAAGTGTGGGGTTGTGGATGACCCATAACCATGATGAACGAAGATCCGGGGATAGAGATACCCTATAATGCTTGTGACCAAATGTGATACTGACAGTGTGCAGCCTAGCAAATGGAATTCGATGAAGTATGGGTTTGTGAATGATCCATAACCATGACAAATGAAGATCCAAGAATAGAGATACCCTGTAATGCTTGTGACCAACTATGATACTAACAATGTGCAGCCTAGAAAATGGACTTCAATGACAAGGATTTTGTGTGGTTTACCCATAACCATGATGTTGGTTGTTGATGAAGTAGTAGGTGCCTACATAGCTTGGGGTGGGAGGGAATGTCTCCAAATAACCCAAGCCGAAGGCTGCTATGCTGAAAATGATGAATGTGAAGCAGGTGCCTACTAAAGTGGGGTGGGAGGGCACGTCTCCAACGAGAACCTACTCCGAATGCGGCTCCAAAATTAAAATGGACATAACTTGGTTAATATAACTTAGAATATTTATGATAACATGTTTTTGGAAGTAGAAGGATCATTTTTCATCTTCCCATGTTGGAAATCCTTATCTGGACACTCTAGAATCTCAGATTTACATTGCAAATTTTTCATTGTCACAAAAGTTCTGAAAAGATAGCTGATTTTAAATCAGTGATATTTCCCACATCCGAACTTCGATTCGACCCATTGTTTTTTTTTAAAATTGGGTGATTTTTCAGGAGAAGCTTAGATGTACAATCCTTTTTCTCAAATTCTACACAAAAACTTCAAAAAATGATAGGAGAGTCACCATCCACCAGTTGTCGTCAGAAAAAAATTCTACAACATAACTGATTTTAGATCAACGATATCTCCTTCATCTAGACTCTGATTCAGTCGATTTCATTTTTGAATTTTGGTATTTTTTCACAAGGAATCTATATATGTTATTTTTTTTGGTAAATATTGCACCAAGTGTTTTAGATATGATATGAAAATTCGTTGCAAAAACAAATTCCTGCAAAAAAAATGAAAATAGAAAAATTCTTCTTGCTTGGCCCAAGAAAGTGCTCAGTGGAGGTCATAGCGCATGCCTGAAGTTTGTTGAATATTGTAGCAAAAATTTGAAACTAACATATGCATGAAACCCTCATTCCCATGGAACCGTAACCTGCTCTATTACCACTAATCCAGATCTTGGGGGGAGGCTCCTAAGATCTAAAAGATTGAAATGCCAGAAGAAAAAGAGGAGAATGCCCAATGAACAAAACCACAAAGAAATTTTTTATTAAAATGGACACTAACCGTAAAAGCTACATTTTGGTGGTGAGACTACCCTTTTACAAAATGTGACTTGTTAGTTATATTATTTTTCAGTTACAATACCATGGGCCAATTCCATGGGTGAATGAATACCATGGGTGGATGTCGCAATACCATTGGTAATGCCATGGGTGAATGTCACTTACAAGACCGTGGGTGGATAAATACCATGGGTGGATTCCACTTACAATACCATGGATAAATTCCATGGGTGGTGTTATCACTCAGGTTGTCCCTATGCTCCTGAAGGGATACGGCTGAGGTAACCACAAACAAATCTTTGGATTGTAGGTTCTAGCCCACCTGCAATCAGAGAGGGCTCTCTCTTAATGATTTAGCTTTGTTGATGATGATTTTAGGCTAGCTATTGGGTCCAGTGGGTTTTGTTTTTGGGTGGAAGGAAGGTTTGGGTGAAGGGGAGATGTCTTCAAGAAAAGAGGCAAGGTATAGTAAGATAAATTTCAAACCATTAGGCGTGGAGTCATGGAGTGCATCTGATGGTGTGTTTTCTTGGTCACAAGAAAGGTGGAGCAAGGTAGCTGTTCATGAAAAAATATCCGAAGCTGAATGGAGATGGGTTGAGGGCTAAGGAATGAGAGGCAGGAAAGAATCTCTCAATCAGTGTAGTAGAGGGAACATGAAAGAACCATACTTAAGAGCAGCTAAGAATTGTTAAATAACAGTCATTCATAGGTGAGTTAGAGTAAATATGAGCCATGGGGAATTCATATTTATGACTAAATCAAGAGGAAAACATTAAGAAGGCACAGAAACTGAGCGTAGAGTGCATCAAAGAAAATTGTAAACCAGACTTTTGTTCCGTGACTTGAGCATATGTGAAATTGAAAAATTACAGAGGTGAGAAAAACTTATTGTTTCATACAACAACACAAGAATTCCATTGTTCACTCTTCAAAACCATTAGCAATGCATCAAACAGTTCATCCTCCAGGCTCTCAACAATCTTTGATTATAGAAATCATCTGGTATACAGTGCGAATCTTAGCTCAAGCAAAACATGAACTAACAAATACCAACCAACCCCCCACTTGTTACATTTTTTTGGGCCCTCTTTATAGGTAAAATATCCTAGAATTTTTATTACAACCGACCTTAACAGGTCTGTGGGGAAAAGTGTTTTAAACCTAAACCTGTGATAGAATTAAATGCAAGTAAACATCCTTTGAGCTGCGTCAGAGGCAGCTGGATCAAAATGAGTTAATATAGTGTCTTTGACGGCCTGATGCAGTGCTTCTGTCATAACTGCGTTTTGAGTTCTGGTCCATTGATCTCATGTGAGTTTTAATGTGCAGTCATTGTGATGATGAGCGCTGAGTGGTTCCTTAACTGCTTCTTGACTTTTGAGGATTTCTTTTAATGTTCTATTCACCTTGAGCCCTGAGAAGATCTTTATTGATACACTTCGCCGCAACACTGATACTCTTTGACGTGGATTTTGGCTCCACATTTTCTCTGATACTCGTTAATTCCTGAATCAGGTCTCTCTCTGTCTTCTGCTACGATCAAAACTGCAAAATCGGGCCTTTTCTGCCTTTTTGGTGCAAAAATGCCTAAGGAATCAAAAGATTCCATAAAGATTCTCCAATATGGCCTATTTCCCATAGCGTAGCGCCTAGGCGCTAATCGCGCATTGAAAACTGCCTCAGAATTTGAATCTGGGCCTCCTAAGATTCTTTTTCGCGCTTGCGCTCCTTTCTTTGGCGGGTGACATCAGCAGTAGCTCCTGGTATGGTGGATGACGTTAGCGGGTGATGTGGCAGGGCGACGTGGTAGGGCGTTGGATGGTGTCGCGCCTTATATATTTCTGCGATGCCATAGTGATAGCTGAAATGCTGCGAATTTGTGATGAATTTGCAGTGAAGCGAGTTTTTAATGATAAATCATATTTTAAACAAAATATGTGAATAAATAGAGGCATGCAGTGAGGAAGTGTTTGCGAAGCGATATGCTCTCTTGATGCAATGGAAATGTCACATCGGAGCAAAAGGAAGCGGCATGCATTTCGGGTGTTATCACTTAGGTTGTCCCTAGGCTCCTGTTTAGGGATATGACCGAGGTAACCACAAACCAATCTTTGGATTGTAGGTTCTAGCCCACCTGCAATCAAAGAGGGCTCTCTCTTGATGATTCAACTTTATTGATGATCTTAGGCTAGCTTTTAGCTCAGGGGTTTTTGTTTGTATTTGGACGGAAGGTAGACATCTCAAGCAAAGAGGCAAGGTAAGGTGTGATAAGTTTCAAACCATTGGGCGTGGAGTCATGGATTAAGGCTTGCTATTGTGTCTTCTTGATCATAAGAGGATTAGGGAGCGAGATAGCCACACATGATACAATTATCAATCTACCAAAGGGATGGAATTATGAAAATCAGAGATGAAAGGAAAAGGAGAATCATTTCATCATACTAAAAAAGAGGAGAAGTGGATGAATGGTTATCTAGGAGCAACTAAGAATTCCTAAACTCTCATTCATATGTGAAAGAAACAGCGTAAACAAGATCATTTAAGTATACATGCTCATAGCTATTTCTAATGAAAACATCAAAAAGTGCAGAAATTGAACTTAAGGTGTAGTTAAACAAATCCTAAGCTATTCTTGTTTTCTGCAATTTAGATGGTGGAACAGTGGTAAAACATGAAAATTAACAGAGGTGAGAAACACTTATTGAATCATGTAGAAGCATAGGAATTCCGTAATCACTCCTCGGCCAATTAAACACATCAAGCAGTTTTGAAATCCATGCTTTCAGCAGTCTTTGATTATAGAAAGTATGACAGTTACAGTGCGGGTCTCTACTTGGAGAAAATGTTGAGAAGAATATTAAGCAATCTCTTCGACTCACTAACCAACCAACCCCTCATTACATCTTTCAGGGTGGTATATATAAGCAAAATATCAGAAAGCCATTCATTACAATTGAACTAAACAAGTCTGCTGAAGAGCTTTTCTAAAACCTAAGTGTCGTTGGAATTAAATGCAGGTAAGTCTTTTGGGCTGCGCTAGAGGCAGCTGAATCGAAAGGAGTACAATGTGGCCCTTGGAGGCTTGATGCGGTGCTGCTGGAGTAACTGCGCTTCGGGATCTATAGTTCTGTTCTGGTGCGAGTTAAATGTGCAATAATTATGATTTGAGGGTTTTTGAGTGGCTTCGCCCTCTTTCCTTGACTTTGCTGGAATGTATTGAATGTTCTCCTACTTTGGGCCGCTGCTTGAGATTTTCGCTGATACTCTTTGCCGCTACATTGATGGCTTTCGCCGCCTGTTGATACTCTTTGACACGCTTGTTCCCTGATGATTTGATCTGATACACTTTAATCTCTGTCGTTGGTCCTTTGCTGTCTTTAAACCGGATCAATTTGGAAAAATCGGGCGATTTCTGGCTTTTTCGGCGCAAAACGGTCCAAGGAATCAAAAGATTCCCCAAGGATTCCCTGAAACGGCCTATTTCCCGTAGCGATGCGTGATTAGCGCTTCGCGCTAATCGCGCATTGAAAACTGCCTATGTTTCTTGTTCTGGAGCTCTGAAGTGCGATTTCTCTTCCTGCGCGAATTTTCGGTTTCTTGGCTGCTGACGTCAGCAGTACGGCGGATGACGTCAGCCTGCTAACGTCAGCGGTGGGTCCTGGTACAGATGTGACATGGTGGGGGCTCATATTTGAAGGTGATACGATGAACTTCTCCGATGCGATCACAATATCGCATCGGCGGGGAACGAGAAGGCATTTTAGTTGGACATTTGGCGCTTGCGACTGCCGATCGCCGATATCGTGATATCGCGTCGGGTAATGACGGATGGGGCATAACTTATATGGTGAGAATATTGCGACCTTGCGATGCGATCTGGCTTACTAGGGTCTGCGGAGTGTTAAGGAAGCCGGCAAGGGGTTTATTTCGGTCGGAAGGGGTGAGTAAGTGGGTCAGAAAGGCTTTTGAGGCTTTTGAAGGGGTCCAAAAACCTAAAAAAGGGATTTTATACTTTGGAAGGAGTCCATTGTATTTAGAAGATGGTTTGAAGGGGCAGCATGAGGGTTCTTGCTAAGTTTCAGGTAAACTGAGCAATTCCCGGGTGTACTTATGGTTATTTTTCAACCAGGGGGAGGGATTTTTACATAGGGGATGATTCACATAATTTTAGTAGGGGGATGGGAAAATATAAGGAGCTAAATAATAATGTTAGTAGTTAATATGGAGATGGTAAGAAAACGCTATGTCCGGGAGATCTTAGGCTGCAATGAGGGGACAAAATCTTATAGGTAGAGTATAGAATATCTTTGAGCAAAGCAGATCTTCACCCAACTTTTGATATGAAAATGATGGAACTCAAGAGGTATCAAGCAGATCTTGACCTCTTTTTGGGGAAATTAGTTAATGATTGGGGGAGATGGAGAAAGGAAGTTAGTGATCCCTGTTTTTGAGCTTCTCGCATAGAACTGCCTGGTGATTGTGTCCTGAGTAAAGATTCCACCTGGAAACCTGGAATTGATCAGCAATCAAGGTCCAGCAACCTCAAAACTACCTACCCAGCCTACTTACCTAACATTTTTTCTTCTTTTGGTTTGGGTGCACTTAGACTTGCAAACCCATCATTTCAATTTTTCTTTTTCATGCTTTCATATCTACAGACTACCCTTATTTCATCCGAGGGCCCAGATTAAGCTGTTGGGCTCCTTTGATTCTCTACCTATCTAAGAATCTGCCAAGATTAAGCTGTTGGACAGATTTTCATTCTCTATATACTAAAACAGGAAATTTAAACCTAGGGAGACCAAGATTAAGCTGTTTGGACCTCTCTTTAACTGAAAATTGTGCAACACCGGAATAACTTCTCAAAATTTGGAAGGCAGTTAAATGAACTCT
>APFE030107449.1:0-15633 GCA_000404065.3 Pinus taeda | reverse complement strand
GCAAAGAGATTTTGTTTTCACAAATTCTATTTTTTCCACATTTTATATATTATATGCATGGCACAGTAACTTAATAAGTCTAGAATTATATTGAAAATAACCGTCATAGTGTAGATTTCATATTTTAGGTATAATTTTATTAAATCTGTTGTGATAAAATTTCCAATGTAATATCCATGATAATTTATGAATCATATTGTTATCAGAGCAATTGTATTTGGGTATTTTGTGGGAAATTAGAGGAGATCCAAATCACTTTAAGAAGAAAAACCCCAACCATGGTCATTGAATCTATTAATAACTCTGAAGATGTGGCAAAGGAGAGGTTCTCAAGGATAGAAGAATAGGTCATCAATATCATCCATAACATGAAGCCCCTTATGGAAACTCTAGTGAACAAGTTAGGAATAGGAGAGGATGGAGGTTCCAACTTAGACGTTAGTTCGGAGGGGAGATCATGGGATAGGGATGAACCAAAGAGGGAATCTAAGAAAGAACATGGAAATCAACAACCCAATTGAAGTGTCATGAACCATTCACAATTTTTTTTCAAGAGGGAAGAGAAGGTCTACCTCAAACCATATCAAGGTGAGATTAATGCTTTTAATTTAAATGAATAATTACAACAGTCAGAGGTTTATTTTATAGTTCACCACATAGATCAAGGACCTAAAATTTGATTTTATCAAGTGATATTACAGGGAAATTCCTTAGCTTGTTGGGAAAGCTACATTAAAGCTTTCTATCTAGAGCGATATCCTCTAGTCACTGAGTGGGACGATTTCAATGCCCTCATAATTTATGTTTATCATATTGGGTATGTACGAGACTAGTGGATATAGAATAATTACTTCAGGAAGATATAGGGGTTGAGTGTATAGGAGTACACCACGAAATTTACGAAGCTAGAAATAATATTGAGTATCTTCCCAAAGAAACCATGCATGTTCTCAAGTATATGGGGGGTATAAACAACCATCAGTGGAAACAAAAAATGTTGTTTAAACCCATAACAATTGGTGAAGATTTTGTACACGCACAATACCAAGATAAAATAAGGGAAATAAAGTAGGTGAAAGTAGAAAGAGCACCATGAAGCTTCGTAGAAGGGGAATAAGTAGTTGAAAGGGGGGAAAGAAAAAATATAGCAGTGATAGCACACTAGTGCAAAGATCCTATCAACCACTGTGACCACTATAACATCGATGGTCATATGGAGGAGAAGTGTTGGATGTTGCATCTAGAATGAAACCTAAAGAACCAAAAAAAATATGCTAAGAAGAAAAATTTCATGGACATATATTTATGTAATTAGTTGGAACGAATCCCATATCTGGATCAGGAAGAGAAAGAAATGAGCATTCTCCTCCATATAAAGAAACAAATTAAAAACGTCAAAATTGATGTTTTATTCAACTTAGGATCATAGGAAAATTTCATAGCAATAAATATGGTCTTGAAACTGGGACTAGAGACTCATGACTATCCTAGCCCATAATGATTAGGATAGGTTAATGACGAGGCAAAGATAAAGGTAAAAAACAGTGAAGAATAAAATTTAATATTAGTGTTTATTTTAATTCTAGCATTACCAAACTTATAGTATCCCTTCGAAGTGAAGAAGTATGCACATGGGCATGTTATGGGAGTGCTCTTGATGATAATTAATTAAATTGATAAAAAAATACGAAATTCATACAAATGAAAAATAAAATTAAAGCAAGAATCCACCATACTAATACTAAAAATATCTAATAAAATAATAAATCAATATGGATTAGGTTAATAAAATTAAAACAAGAACCCATCATACTAATACTAAAAATCTCAAATAAAAGAATAAATCAATATAGGAATATTTTAACCTACATCTTTTATACATTGATCAATTATGTTTTTGTTTTCTTTAAATCCCTCTAAATGCTTAATAAATATTGGAATAAAATAGATCTATGTTAATACGTATATCGACTTCAATAACAAAGCACTAGAACACAAGTAGGTGGTAACAGAATAGTCCTACCACTAAATTATGTCTTTCCTAAAAAGAAGCATTGTTCAATTTCAATTTTCAATGGGCACACACTTGATAGCTGGTGGAATTTCCATGATAATAGCCTCAAACATAGATGAAGTTATTTTATCATCATAAGCAACAATTAGATTATTTAAATTCCTTAACTAAATACACGAAAACTCAATTTTATCACCATAAGCAACAACTAGGTGATTTAGAGTCTTTATTGAAGTTTTCCTTAATGCACATGACAACTGAACTCAAATAGGATTAAGTATGTTTATGAAATCCCAAAATTTTGGATGTCAACATTTTGTCTTCTTATTATTATCATATCTATGAGTGATTGTGGTCATGAAAAGACAAAAAAAATCAAAAGTGGTTTTAAGGTATTATGGAGATTTCCTATAGATTAGAGTAGTCGAAAAGTGTAGTTTTACATATTTTCCAGATATCGAGGAATAAAATGTAGAGTGGGGTCCTAAAGGAGAGAATACATGCCCTAAATGGGTCCATTTTTAACCCATTTGTTTATTAAAAAGAGTTTGGTAAAATGGTAAAGGTTATTATGATTGAGTACGGTAGTCCTCTTCAGATATTTCGCGTTATATGGATGTGATGTGAAATCCATCAAACCATGGGTAGAGACAATGTAACCCTTTGGGAGATTTCCTATAGATTAGGGTAGTTGAAAAGCGTGTTGTTTACATATTTTCCACATAGGGAGGAATAAAATTTAGAGTGGGGTCCTAAAGGAGAGAAGCCATGCCCTAAATGGGTTCATTTTCAATCCATTTTTTTATTAAAAAGAGTTTGGTAAAATGGTAAAAGTTATTATGATCGGGTATGATACTATTTTTGAGATATTTCTCGTTATATGGATGTTATGTTAAATTCATCAAACCATGGGTAAGACAATGTAACCCTTGAGAGGTTTAGTTCACTATTATTGTTCTCAAAATAAAAATGAATCTACTCTATAGTGTACATGGGTAGCATGCAAATATATTTGTTTGTATGTTTCAAGTACATGATTTATGGTACAAATGAAAAGGAAAGATATTATAAATAGCACAACGCTCTAGAGAGAATTATAGTTGTTTGGAAAATACAAAGATTAAATTTTGGAGACCAATTTCCTCTAAGGAATATATTCTTTTGACTATGAATTTTCTTTCTGAACTCATATGATAAATTTTTTAATAAACATTCAATCATTAAATATTGTATCAGAAATCCAAATAATCTTGGACAAAATATATCAAATGTTAGAAGAAAAAAGTAAAAAATTATTTAAAACAACAAACTATTTTAACAGGTCCGAAAACAAAATAAGATATATTATCTCACTCCTTATATGATTGAAGAAGAAAACTAATAATTCTCCATAAAATTTGTTTTCAAAATCTGTAAAACATTACAACCCAAACAATTAAATACAATAAGATGTAGATATACAATAAATCTATATATGTAGTGGCTTTAGTTTATTCTAGATGTTAAAAATTCATAATTTAGAAATACAAGAATTAAAAGGAACATGTTTCCAATGTACATTTACAAATTAAGTTTGACGTCATCTTCTTTTTTTGCTAATGCAAGAGTCGTGCCTTCTATTTAAAATAACCAAAAATGATTACTTACATAAATTACATCCAACCCAGAGGAAACTAGGGACATCGAATTGACTTTCCTCCCCGGGGTATGGGGCAACTATCCTAAGGCTAAACCATTGCGCCATGGGTACACTCCCCTAACAAAAGGTCCTTCTAAAAACATATGCATTATAATTCATTACAACGGAGCAAAAGAAAACCAAACAAGATAGAACCGTAACCGGTCCCAAAAATGAATTAAAACCACAACTAATTAGATTCCTTGATGCCTGCCATGAAGTTGGACAAGCACAAACAATAATAAAGAGATATTCCTCAGACCTGGAGCCACCAACCTGCATAATGCATCTGGGTCATTGATCTTCCTCACAAGATCCAATGGTTGAGGAACATATCGGATGGAAAAGAAGCCAAAGAATACATGCTCGATGAGGGTGGTATTCTCTCTCCTACTATAGCCACGTGTTGCATTTTGAGTGGCATCGGGCTGAAACCAGTGAAACCACTCCGGTGTTGAGAGCTTTCGATAATCTGTATACCACCTTAAGGGCGGTATTCACACAATAAGTTGTTATGAGGAAAGTTTCGAGTCCACTGAGGAAGTAAAGGCTCTGGCCTAAACCCATCAAACTGCCATTTGACTCTCCACCCTTGATCTTCAGTCGCTTGATCCAATGTATGAGAGGAGTCGCCTTTTGAAGAAAACCAGGAGGGATTCCTGTTGTCTGAGTGCCCAAAAACCTATAGACCAACCATACTGGTTCCCTGTAACCATTGCCAATAATTATGTACCTAGGGTGGGACATTGTTGTACCTTCTGAGTGAAGGCTCTTCACCCCATATTCCCACCGAGCAAAAAAGAGATGATCTATATTAAAAGAAAGTATAGAAAAAATCTGCAAGCTTCCGAACAACTTCCACCCAAGAACTCTATGTCTACGATGTTCTGGGCTGATAAAGCTAACAAATGCCTGCGTGCCATTTTTAAAATTACCTCTGGAAAACCACTTCATATTAAATGTGTATCGGCTAAACCCAGCCTCTGCTACTGTTGAAAATCTTTGTGCTGATATATCTCTCAGTCCTCATTCGCCTAGTTGAGACAATAATCCCTCAATATACCCTATGGAACCTCTTTCCATCTATATTTATTGCTACTTTGAGTGCAGAGAGCCCCTTTATTAGAAATTATGTCCGCCAATTTATTAGTTGTCCTTCGTAGATTTGTTAAACTTAAGGTTCTCATGTTCTGAAGGTGGGGATAAATTCTTTGATATACCTGAAGCAACCTCCAGTGTCTTGAGACCTATTTTGGAGCTGAACCACAACAGATTCTCTTGATCAAATTGATGATCATCACAGAATCAACTTCAATTATGATATTCTAAAGATTATCGTGCTTCAGGATTTCTAAACATTGCTCAAGTGCCATTAGCTCTGCCACATTGTTTGTGGCTCTTCCCAAACTAAAATGAAAAATGTATTATATGCAGCCCTTTTCATCCCTTAACACACTACCATAACCAGCTATACCCGGATTTCCTTTTGAGGCACCATCTATGTTACATTTCATAAATCCCTAAGGGGGGGGATGCCAGAAGTCTTTCTTAGTGACCAATTGTTTTACCATCCTATTCTTGCCCTGAGAAATAAGTCCCTGGATACCCAACTCAAGAAGTATCTACATATCAACATTTGAAGGGAGATTTTTAGGGGTTATTTGCACTAAATTCTCAACCATATACTTAAGCTATCTTAAGATTTGTTCCATGAACCACAACAGATTCTCTTGATCGAATTGATGATCATCATAGAATCAACTTCAATTATGATATTCTAAATATTATCGTGCTTCAAGATTTCTAAACATTTCTCAAGTGCCATTAGCTCTGCCACATTATTTGTGGCTCTTCCGAAATTAAAATGAAAAATGTATTATATGCATCCCTTTTCATCCCTTAACACACTACCATAACCAGCTATACCCGGATTTCCTTTTGAGGCCCCATCTATGTTACATTTCATAAATCCCTAACGGGGGGGATGCCAGAAGTCTTTCTTAGTGACCAATTGTTTTACCATCCTGTTCTTGCCCTGAGAAATAAGTCCCTGGATACCCAACTCAAGAAGCATCTACATATCAACATTTGAAGGGAGATTTTTAGGGGTTATTTGCACTAAAGTCCCAACCATATACTTAAGTTGTCTTAAGATCTGTTCCATGATGCTCTCGGAGGAAATTTTTCTATTTTTGAAGATTCTATTGTTGTTCTCTTTCTAGACATTCCATATAAGGAAGCTTGGAGTTAACGCCCAATCTCTATTTATCATTTCATAATCAGAGAAGTTTCTTCTCTAGTTGCTAAGGGTATTGGTGATGCTTCCTCTGTCCTTGTATGTTTGTCTGAAGATTAAGGCAATTCCATCCCACAACATGGAGGTCAATATCCAGGTGTTGAGGAGGTGCTCCATTGTCTCATCTTGAGTCTCACATAGCTGGCATCTGAATGGGCCTACAATGCCCCTTTTCCAGATGTTCTCCCAAGTCAAAATTTTCTTATGGTGCACTAGCCACATGAACAGTTTGGTTTTCATTCATCCTTGGCTCTTCGAGAGATTCTTCCAAGCCCAATCTGGTTCTATAGAATCAAGGTCCAGGGCTAAGCGCTTTACCTCTTTAAGTTTAAAGGTGCCTTCATTATTATTGCCCCTTCTAAATTGGTCATGATTAGCTGATATCAGTATTTTTCTTTGTTCCAAAATTTCTATTAGAGCATCAGCCTTTGCTTTCAAGGGGCTATCATCCCTATATTCTATTTTTTTCCAGGTTCTCCATTTTGCTTCACTATTTGTCTCATCCCAAAAATATTTTACCCTTAGTAACCCTTTGGTGTCAGTGTCATTCTTGAGATCCAGAAAGTCCTCTCTGAACAGTTTAGGTTCCTGTTGCCATTTATCCTCTCAAACCCATGTCAGGTCTCCCGCTCTAATTTCCTAGAAGTTATTCTTTTGAACTATGCCTCTATTCTCCCAAGCTTTATTCCATATGTGGGAGCCTTTTATGGTGCCATACATCCTTATGTGGTCCTTTTTTTGCCAATTACTTGCATATTTCTCTTTCCAAATTCGAGCCCATGGAGCATCTGAATCTTTTATCCATCTCCACCATTATTTTTGCCCTAAAACTTTGTTTAGCACTTCAGGATCATCCAGACCAGGACCTCCATGGTTTTTATGTTTACAAATAGTTTCCCAAGCTACCAAAGGCCATTTCTTTCTCTCCTCCCTTTTACCCCAAAGAAAATCTCTTTGAATATTTCTATATTGTTGCATAACCCCTTTTGGAGCTGGAAGGGCTGAAAACATGAATATGGAGATTGTTTGAAGCACGACTTTTGTAAGCACCACTTAACCCACCAAGTTCAAAGATCTGATTGTCCATTTTTGAGTCTTGTCGTGCAGGTTATTAATCACTGGCTCCCAAAGATTGGATTCCTTATGTAGATGATGTAAGTGTGAACATCCATTTTCAATGTGAAGAGGAAGTACATTTCCTTTTACAAGTTTTATTAGATTGAGTGATACAATGAAAGATAGTCAAGGTCAAACAAATCCAATACTTATTTCCAAACTTGAAGGACATGACATAAAAGAGCAATTTTTTGTAGAGAAAGTTAGCAAGTGTGTAGTCTTACTCAAGTACTGGGGTTTGGTGACCTTTAAGTGGTGGATTAGGACTCAAACATAGACTATTAGAGAAGGAAATATGACCATACAAAACATCTATAAGGTATCCCACTCTTCTATTTGGTGCCACTAACCATATTCATCTCTACCCCATAGTTGATTGTAGTGTTCTAGGGAGGCTCACCCTCATACCCTAACTAACTGGTCAAACACAGTATCAAAAAATTAGAATATCTTATACTTCAATGAGTAACTTGAGTGAACACTATATAGAGAAAATATAATTTTTCTTCTTCTTTATTGGTAATATCAATAATTGCAAGATAATGGCATCAACTATCTCCACTAAAATGTCCTTTGGGACATGCACCTTCATTGATTCAATATTGTATCAATAAAATAGTAACAAGTGCATCATTTACCTATTTCCCAAATTTTTTTGTACTAAGGGGAGAAACTCCAACACAATCTTGTGTTATTATTTTCCAAGACAATGACCTAGTCAATGGATCTTCCAGTGAACGTATATATTTTGCATCGTACTTCTTGTAGAGAAACTTTTAAGGACATGTGTTTCACTAGTATCATGTTCAGCCTTTACACTTACTAATTCAGAAAACATTTGGACTATTAAAAAAGGGTCGAGGGACATTCTCACCTCTACAAATGATAAATACAAAGTATAATATTGATATATTCTACATATATTAATTGCATTGTTTCTAGAAGTAAACCCCTGAATACCTAAAGGCCATTTACATTCAATGTTGAAACCACAAACTTTATCACTAAAATTCCAAAAAATAGGGATATATTGATTCTATATACTCTACCAAAATTTCCAAGTAACTTAACACTAAAACCAAAAGATAACTTCAATATTTTGAGATATTTTGAAACAATTAGCCATGTGTGCTTATCTAAAGCTAGGAGGGCCAATAAGGTGTCAAGGAGTGGACCTTAGATCCCTATTTGAGCTTTGACATGAATGAGAGGTGTTAGAAAAGTATATATTACAGATAAATGGAAGAGATAGAATATAGTGCAGAAATATAAACACAGAAAATACATGAAACAAGAGAAACAAAGATATACATGGTTCACCCAATTTAGGCTACATCCACGGGAAACAAATAGATCTTACTTTATATTATCCAACAAACTAAAGAGATACAACCTACAACAAATCGTTGTAATTCCTTCTTCACTCTCACATAATCTCCTCTCTCTTTTCACTGAGAATACATATCTACATAGACGCAATACAATTCCCTCATATATAGCAAAGGGTTTCCTTCTAGGGCAAAAAATACTAAACTAAACATAACTTCTATGGTCAGATCTCCGCCTAATGAATGACCCAAATTGACTACAACATTATAACATCTTACAATGCAATTTTACATCTATGTTTAGCTTTGGGACTGGTCCCCCTCGACCCCCCTTGCCACGCAAATATTATGGGTGGCATTGCCGCCACATTACGAACTCGGGTCCAATGTGGTGATACCTCTAAATAAAGAAGGTAATCTGGCTCCACATCCAACAAGAGGGGTTAAAGCTATGCCCACCATTATTGAGGAGGAATGTTTCTATCTAGTCGACTCTCCAAGAATCTTCCAAATTCAGTCAACCTAATTAAAGTTTATTCTATTGAATTCCATTATAGTTGTTGGGAAGTTACATTAAAATTTTCCCAATGGAACTTTTCTCAAGTCACATATGTTGGGGAAACGCCTAACCCATTTTGAGGATGTTAGCCAAGGTAAACCCTATATTCTTCAAGGTACAAGGGTAGGTCAAAAATGAATCAAATCCTTCACAACAATATATTCACTATCAACTCAACACACCAGTTATGGAAATCATAATTAGGTGGAGATAATAATAGTCCATCAAGATGCTACTTGGGCTAAACACAATTGATGACTTTCACAACCCATACACGGGCTTAGTTATTATCTTTTATAATTCTCTATATGAGTTCATTTTCAAGTCCAATTATAGTAATACCAATAAACCCAATGTAGTGTCTCTCATATGGCTTCTAATAGATAACCTATATCATCTTTCTTCTCTCTAGATAAATTTTCTACATGTTCAAGCCTCAAGCCAATTTAACCATATGTTTTCTTATTCTCTTTCATTAGTTAGTACATTGTGAGAAAAAGAAGATTTTATCACCTACTAAATATTTTATTAGGATCATTGTGTTCAACTATTTTCCTATGCATTATTCTAATGTCAAGAATGATGGGATGAGAATGAATTAGGATAAATGTCTTATATGATGGATTTTTAGCTTATTTAATCATTCTTGAATGATGTTGGGCCTTGGATAGAATATGGTCCACCTAAAATTGTACTTAAAGTTATAAATCCCTGAAAATGAGTGAAACCCTAGGGGGAACTCAAAAAAATTGCCCAATGCCACATCAACAACACTTCCTCTCACTTTAGGCTAGTTCTCTTATGATATAGGGGAAATCCTAGGAAACATTTATAATAGTCTTTGAGATATACGTTCTCCATGCCATGTCCCTGATTTCACTATGAAAGGGATTTTCACCCAATATCTCTTGTACCTTGTCAGTACCTATAATCTTCTCCTCTATCTCACTCATATATTCTTTATAAACCCCCTACCACCCCAATGTAACATATTTTGTACCTTATCAACACCTTCATTCCTAACCTTTATCTCACCCATATATTATTTAGAATCGATAAAAGCATATCCTCCAAAATATAAATGAAATCATCTTCATCAACAAAATTTACATCATTTGGCCCATGTGTGTCTTCAAACATACCTTTTTCAATGCATTTTCTAAATTAAGTGCAACTAGCTTTAACATGGAAATATTAACACTACCAACATGATGGATTCACACGGACCAGGTGTTGGGCCTCCAAAATGTCTTCAGAATGACATCCACTTTCACCTTTATCGCCACCATTTCACTCACATGTCACATATCCATAACCATATAACCTTCATTAGCCACCATTTTCATAAATATATGGGTTAGGATCCTTATTTACCAAAGTTATTTATTTTATGTGTTTAAAGGGAATTTATGATTAAAAACTATGAAATTAGCATGGTTTCATGTATCTATATATTTGGCTTGAGTTTCATGACATCTGTATGTTATTTGGAAGCTTCCAACGCACCCTTATGTGGCCTCCAATGCTCAAATTCGAATTCTCTTCAAAGGAGATTTGGATAAAAGGGCAAAGAAGGATATGTGTCCTATTTGGATTATAACTCTATGAGGTGTCTCATCATTTCTTATTTGGATTATAAATGTATGAGACACCTAGGGGATATGTGTCTCATTATGAGCTATTTGGTTGTAACTATATGAGATTTTAGTGGATCCTCATTAAATAGAGTAGCTTCTTATGTTTTTGTATAAACAGGAGAGCCTTTTCCTTTGAAGGCATGTGTAAAGTTAGGGAAAACCTCATATTTTGAATATAGAATTTGGATTTGGCACCATGCTCATGAGTGATGTTCACCTTGATTTGGTTATGCTTGCATTTCGAGCCTCTCATGCCATCTCTCATGCTTTTGGATTGGCCACCAACAATGTGTGAGATTTATTGTTTTTCATAGACTTAGATTTTTTGCTTTCATAGATTAAGATTTATTTCTTTCATATATTTTCATGTGTGATAGGTTAAGAGTGATTGTTTCTATTTTCTTTCTACCTAGAAGTTAAGAGCAATTTTTTTTTATTTTCTTTCATATCTTTTCCTGTGTGAGAGGTTAAGAGTGATTTTTTCTATTTTCTTTCTACCTAGAAGTTAAGAGCATTTATTTTTATTTTCTTTCATATCTTTTCCTGTGTGAGAGGTTAAGAATGATTGTTTTTTTCTTTCATTTCTGAAATAGTGGTGTGATTTTCAATCCCTGCAAGATTTAAAGATTAAGATTTCAATTTCGCATGTTGTACTATAATTGTATTATAATTTATTTTGAGTTGACTATTGAATTAGAATAGGTGAATTTGGTTTTTCATTATTTGGTTTCATAGTTAGATTGATCTAAACTGAAATTTAATTTCTAACATATATAGTGCATGCATGCTTCACAAATTTTACAAAACCCCCGGGTTGACAATTAAATGATAGGTAATTAATTTGCCTGAACACCAGGGGGTCTTGGTTCTCATATACCCCTACCATTGTCAAAGCCAAAATTTCTCTTCAGTTGATATTGTCCCTTTTTTATTCTTTCTATTCCAATCACTTGGCTTTTAAAGTATTGAAATAGATGTTTGAAATTTTCCATAAGTTCGTAAAAATTACCATTGCATCTGTGGTTGAATCAATTATATATATTTCCCTAGGTTTTTTTTCACCTCTGGAATTTGATTTTTGTTAATGAACCAAGAAAGTCACCTTATCTAAAGGCTACTATATTTTTTTCTATATTTATCATGGAGTAGATTTCCACTTTTTCCAACATCTTTCTAACCTACACAAATTGAATTAAAACAAACTATTTCTTCCCACTTGCACTAGCTATGGTATCTTCATCCCTCAATCTTTATAGACTCTACAATGGTAGTGACTCACTGCAATAATAAAATGAATCAAGTTGATGGTGATACTATGAATAAACCATATAATAATCCAAATAACAAATAAATAACATGATGAATGAATGATACATACCTACTTAATGTCCTCAATTTCCAATTCTCGTGGAATCATCATTGATAAAAGGGAATAAAGGGAACCCACTATGGATGGGATAGTATTATTCACCTTTGCAATAATTTTTTTGTTTCTTCTCCATACCCCAATATAAATCTCTCATGTCTCTATGCACTACTAGCCCCCAAATTTTTCACTAGTTGGGTTGTTAATTGTCTCCCATTACATTTTTGTCTCCAAATTAAGATCAAGGAATATCACAACCCCAGGGGCTTCACATTGTTATAAGGTGGGCTTGGTGCACCATGTCCTCTAAAGCATGTAACATTGACATGTTTCACAGATTCCTAGCATGGAACAATGCTAGTTCAAATGAGTTATCCCTTTAGTTATTCTCTTAGTTATGTGTTAGTAGAATATTACCTTAAACAATTTTTTCTTTAAAAATGTGCAATATAAGTATCTACATGCAACATCATAATCAACACATATACAATATCAACCATAAGCATTTTATAAACCCTATACATTTTATAAAATTGTATTCCCTAAACCCTAAAGCAAAAACATTTAATAACATTTTAATTAGAGTTTGTAACATTTCTTTAAGTGTTTATTAAACTAATTTTCTTTTGTAATTTTTTAAGCCTCTATTAAAAGGATTTACTAAAGCGTTGTAAACCTTAAACCATAAACCCTAAACCATAATCATTTTATAACATTTTAAAAATTGTTTTGAAACATTTTTTTAAGTTTTTATTAAAATAATTTACTAAAGTCTTATAAACCCTAAACCCTAACAATTTTATAAAATTTAAAACCCTAAATCCTAAAACCAAAACCCTAAAACCTACACCCTAAACCCTACGCCCTAAACATTTTATAATTTTTAAAAGTGTTTAGCAATTTTTTTTAATTGTTTATTGAAATCATTTGCTAAAGCGTTATAAACTTGAAACCTTTAACTGTAACCATTTTATAACATTTTAAACCCTAAACCCTAAACCTTAAGCATTTTATAACATTTTTAGAAGTGTTTTGTACCTTTTTTTTTACATGTTTATTAAAATAATTTATTAAAGTGCTATAAACCCAAAACACTAAACACTAAGCATTTTCTAAAATATTAAACCATATACCCTAAACTCTTAACCCCAAGCATTTTATAACATTTAAAGAAGCATTTTGTAACTTTACTTTAAGTGTGTATTAAAATCATTTACTAAAGTGTTATAAACACTAAACCTTAAACCCAAAATCCTAAACCCTAAACATTTTATAACATTATTAAGCCCTAAAACCTAAACCCTAAGCCCCAAGCCCTAAACCATAGACCCTAAACCCTAAACACTAAACGCAAGCGTTATAAACCTTAACCCCTAAACCCTGGGAATTTTATAACATTTTAACAAGCTTTTTGCAAATTTTTATAAGTGTTTACTAAAATCATTTACTAAATTGTTCTAAACCCTAAAACATAAACCCTAAACCCTATGAATTTTATAAAATTTTAAACCCTAAATCCTAAACCATAAACCCTATAGTTATTTGTGATATATATTTAAAATGGTATGATTGTGTCATATTTACTTATATTTTGAAACACTTATTAAAAATCATAGATATAAATTAAAATATCAATAAGAAACTCTACTTATATACTACAAATACTAACATATCATTCCAAAAACTAATATTATTAAATTTAACATAAACCTAAAATAAAAGAAAAATTCAACTTGGTATTTTTGAAATATATCTTGATTGATAATATTTACAATTTTTTTTATTTTTATTTTCTATATTAAATCTACAAAGGTTAAAATTATAATATTCAATTTACTTGAAGTCTAATTTTTGCATATGGTATTGTGTAAAGTCATGGTACAAATACAATAAAATATAAAAATACAAATATTTAAAAATACAAATATTTTCTTAAAAAAATTTAGGCATCCTAAAAAGTTTAGTTCATAAACATATAGCAATGAAATTCGAGGCCCAAAGACATGTACCGGACTAAAAACTGTGGTACTCTCCTACAACAGCGACATGCTCTTCACATCCATCGCATCACATGTTACAAACTTACAATGAAGTTATTGCCTAACACACAAACATCAAAGCATAATAATGAAACCAAAAAATGTAACACATACTCAGATCCAGAAAATATAAATAATTCACTATCTCGAACCTTGAATCCAGAAATAGCATTGGCATTATTACGGCAAATACTCAATCTATCTGTATTAAAATGGCTCGTTACTTTTATTGTTGAAATAGTAAAATGATCGTACATATTTTGTTAAATTAAAATTCAAGTACATATTTTGTTAAATTAAAATTCAAATCAATGTTTCACTATTCATAAAGAACGCTAAAACGATTCCGACGTACAGCTGCGCAAAAATTTCAGTCCGGAGACTTTCGTTAATAAATAGAAGCGAAATTCGAGTACGGAGACTTTCATAAATAAAGAGTAGTGAAATTCGAGGGACTAAAAGTACCGTACCCTCAGCACATATCCATCACATCTTACACGGAAGCTGCCTGCCACACCAACATCTAATCATGGTAAAATAAATCATGAACCCGAATTCCACCAACACTTAATTATGAACCTTGAATACAAAATTTCTAATGCACTCCAAGCAGCATTGGCGTTTTATGTAGCCATATAACGATCATGGATATAAAATGAAGATAAAATTGAAAAATAAAATACAGAGCACCGGAAAACAAAAAACACAGAAACATCACATACAATTCAACCACAATTTAAACAGCCAAAAAGAAGAACCTAAACTGGCCGATTAAAAAAAAAGATGAAAACAAACAAAATAAAACGCTATGCCAAAACAAAAAACCCTAATCCATGTTCAGTGCGAACAAAATATTGATGAATATGAAAACGGTAGTGGCTTCCTTAAATAGATGGAGCTACAGAATGACCGTTGGCAGGTGCGTGAAGGGAGTAGGTGCTTTTTTTAAGAAATTGAAATGAGTAAAGAATTGATTTTTGTGTTTTTTTAAGAAAAATTGGTTAAAGAAATTGAAACGGATCAAAGAACTGCTTTGTGACTTATTAGAAAAACTAGAGAGGAATTGAACGTTGCTTTGCTTTATTGTGATTGATAGTGATGGACAACGACAGCCATTAGCCGCAATGATTTGGCATCATTAAATGCTGCGTTTTGCTCCAAAGCAAAGCAAGCATGGTAATATGGTAAAATAAAAGTGAGATGGTTAAAAAGAATTGAGAGAGTCGTCCATAAGAATCTTGTGAATCTTGTGGATGATTAAACAATTTGACCTTTCTTTAAATTGAAGAAAAATTAGTTTGGTAAAAAAAAAATACTTTATATATCTTTCGTTCAAGTCGAAAATATTCTTTTTCATCTATTCCTATTTTTTTTTTGCATTTTAAAATGATATGGAAAAGGTTTTTTAAGGACCATATTAAAAAACTCAGAAAATAAGGAACTAATAAAGCTTATGGTGTATATATAAATACAATTATACAATTATAGTTTAATTTCAAGTGTATATTTCATTTTTTCTCTTGCAAAAATAAAGCTTATAAATATGTTATATTGTAAAACTTATTCTAAATACTTCAAAGGAATGAGCACATAAAGAGTG
>APFE030107444.1:95940-121821 GCA_000404065.3 Pinus taeda | reverse complement strand
CAATCTTATGATCATAGTAGGCTGGTTCTTTAATGAAACCCCCTATCCTGCATTTGACAAATAATTTTTTCTTTTTTTATTTTGCTTTTGCTCTCTTTTTTTTTCTTTTGAAACAGACTTTTGCTCTTGTGTGATTACACATAAGGGTGGTTCAGCCCTCCTTAAGAGTGGGAATGGCGGAAGAAGTCTTGTCATCCCAATAGGAAGATATAAATCTTCTATTCTTATTTCCAAGTAATAATAGAGAAAATTGTAGGGACTCAACATGATAAAGATTTCCAACAAGGCTGAGAAGGTGAGACTATGATGGCAAGAATGATGAGTGTGTGGATCCTTCCTTTGCTGTTGCATCAATACTAGGGCTGTTAAAGATAGCAATTTATGATATGCTGATCTCGGTATATCCTAGCTTTTATATTGCATAAATGTATAGCTGCTACTTATGGCCTTGGAAAGAGAATGGACAACACATCCTTCATATGAACGGAACGAACAGCAAAAGCACACAAGTGCTGTTCCTTTTGAACAACAAAAATCCAAAAGTGTTGTTCCTTTTGAAAAGGAACAGCAAAAACACACAAGTGCTGTTCCTTTTGAAAAGGAACAGCAAAAACACTCAAGCGCTGTTCCTTTTGAAAAGGAACGACAAAAATCCAAAAGTGTTGTTCCTTTTGAAAAGGAACGGCAAAAATCCAAAAGTGTTGTTCCTTTTGAAAAGGAACAGCAAAAACACACAGGTGCTGTTCCTTTTGAAAAGGAACAACAAAAATTCAAAAGTGTTGTTCCTTTTGAAAAGGAACAGCAAAAACACACAAGTGATGTTCCTTTTGAAAAGGAACAGCAAAAACACACAAGTGTTGTTCCTTTTGAAAAGGAACAGAAAAAATCCAAAAGTGTTGTTCCTTTTGAAAAGGAACAGCAAAAAACACACAAGTGTTGTTCCTTTTGAAAAGGAACAGCAAAAAACACTCAAGTGTTGTTCCTTTTGAAAAGGAACAACAAAAATCCAAAAGTGTTGTTCCTTTTGAAAAGGAACAGCAAAGCACATAAGTGCTGTTCCTTTTGAAAAGGGACAGCAAAAAAACACAAGTGATGTTCCTTTTGAAAAGGAACAGCAAAAAAAATCCAAACATGTTGTTCCCTTTGAAAAGGAACAGCAAAAACACACAAGTGTTGTTCCTTTTGAAAAGGAACAACAAAAACACTCAAGTGTTGTTCCTTTTGAAAAGGAACAGCACGGAAAAATACTAAAAACATATATACAAGATTTACAATTTTATATACAAGATGTGGTAATAAAAGATGAATTTCTTACTGATCTATAGGTGAGGAAGTTTTTGCTTCCTCGCCCATAATCTCAATATTAGTATCTTGGCGTAGCTGCTGACAAAAAGATTCCCAAGTGAGTGGTTTGTGATACAGACGAACTCGGTGGCCGTTTACCTTAAATGTATATCCAGACCCATCGATTGTGATCAGAGTAAGGGTCCCATTGTCATGGACTTTTTGAATCTCGTATGGTCCCAACCAACGAGTCTGAAGCTTCCTCGGGATATCCTGAAATCTAGAATCATATAATAGAGCCCAGTCTCCTTCATGAAATATTTTGTTTTTGATGAGCGCATCATGCCACTTCGCTCGCTGCTGTTGAATGAGTGTTGTATTTTGTAATGCAGAGAGCCTTGTTTCATCTAACTCATTAATTTGCTGTAATCGATTTTTCTGTGCTTCACTTAAATCCAATCCGACTTCTTGGGCAATTCACAGCGTTTGGATCTCGAATTCTATAGGAAAAATGGGTTGCTTTCCAAACACTAAGTGATGTGGTGAATAGCCGGTGGTGCTTCTCCATGTGGTTCGATAAGCCCACAGTGCCTCGGGTAGTCGGGCAGCCCAATCACGGCGATGTGAGGCAACGGTTTTTGTCAAAATAGACTCTATTACCTTATTGCTGCTCTCCACTTGCCCATTTGCCTTTGGATGGCATGGGGTAGTAATTTTATGCTGGACATGATAGTTATTGAGTGTTGCAGCTAATTTATGCCCCACAAATTGTGGTCCTCCATCTGTAATCACTTCCCTTGGAAGACCATAACGTACAAACAAATGGAACAAGAACTGTATTACCGAATCTTCTGTAGCTCTAGGCAATGCCTCCACTTCAACCCATTTGGTAACGTATTCAGTTTCCACCAAAATGTAGGTTCTTTGGTTTGATGGCGGGTTGATGGGTCCGACGAAGTCCAGAGCCCAGGGTTCGAAAGGTTCGATCACTAATTGAGGCCGCAAAGGCATTTCGTCTGCTAGACCAGGTCGTCCTGCACGCTGACAACTATCACAGGCCTGGACAAATTTTTTCGCATCCTTGAAAATTGTAGGCCAGTAATATCCCGTTTGTAATACTTTATGTGTTGTTCTTCGTTCGACAAAATGTACTCCACATGGCCCGTCATGGTAGGCTTTCAAGATATCAAAGATTTCGTCCTCTCGAATACATCTTCTGATTTCCATATCTGCACCTGTGTGAAACAAATAGCCCCCAACCCACGAAAATCGATTGCTTTTCTGAAAAATCTGCTTATGTTCATTGGGGGTTAAATGTTTTGGAAGCTTACCTACTGCAAGATAGTTAGCAACATCAGCGTACCAGGGAGTCTGAACGGCGACATCAAATAAGTGTTCATCTGGAAATTGGTCCTCGACTGCTGTTGTTTCAACTGATTTTGGTATTCGTGAAAGAAAATCAGCTACAGGGTTCTCCTTCCCTGGTCGATCTCTAATTGTAATATCAAACTCCTACAACAGGATCAACCACCTGGTTATTCTTCCATTTGTAACAAGTTTATTTGCTAAATACTTAATAGCAGAATGGTCTGTATACAAAATAACGGGATAGCCTGTAATATAGTGTCTAAATTTATTAACAGCGTGTATCACAGCTAAGAATTCTTTTTCGGTGACAGTATAATTTAATTCAGTCGGGGCCAAATTTTTGCTGATGTAATAGATGGTGTATGGTCTTTTATCCTCTTCTTGGCCCAAAACTGCACCGATTGCTGTGTCTGAGGCGTCAGTTGAAATTTGGAATGGTAAATTCCAATTAGGTCCTCAGAGAACTGGAGCTGTAGATACCAACTTCTTTAATTCTTTGAAGGCTCGATCACATTTTTCTGTCCATAAGAAATCAACATTTCCAGTTAATGCATGTAAAGGTGCAGCAATATGTGAATAATGTTGTATGAATCGTCTATAATACCCAGAAAAACCAAGAAAACTGTGTACCTCTGTTTGATTAGTGGGGGTCGGAATAAGCAAAAGCATTTGAATTTTAGCTGGGTCTACCTGAATACCAGCTGCTGAAATATAGTGTCCCAGAATGAGTCCTTCGGTCATCATCATGTAACACTTTTCGTGACTCAAGCAAAGCCTGGTAGCGATGCAGCATTCTAGGACTTTTTCGAGAGTATCTAGAGCTGGATCAAAGTCATCTCCTTATGGTGTGAAGTCATCCATGTAGACTTCCAATCCATCATTAATTAAATCTACAAAGATGCTAAGAACAACCCTTTGGAATGTGGCTGGAGCATTACATAAACCAAAAGGTAAGATTCGATAAGCGAATGTTCCCCAGGGGCAAGTAAAGGTAGTCTTATCTTGGTCTTCAGGGGCAATTTGAATCTGATTGTATCTGCTGAAGCCATCCAAGAAAGAGAAGAATTTCTTGCCTGCTAAGGTGTCCAGTACCTGATCTATGAATGGGAGAGGCAAGTGATCTTTTTGTGTGGCTTTGTTTAATTCTCTATAATCGACATAGATCCTCCATTTCCCGTTATTTTTAGGTACTACCATGAGTGGAGAGACCCATTTACTGTCAGAAATATGATAAATAAAATTAACGTCTAAAAGTTTCTGAAGCTCAGCTTTTACAACATCTTTTAAATGGGGGTTGAGTCTTCTTTGCGATTGACGAACAGGTCTTGCATCTTTCTCGATATAAATACGATGTGTGCATAGCTGGGGATCAATCCCTTTCATATCGGGATAGTCCCATGCAAATGCCTCCCGAAACTTTCATGACAGCTGGATGAGTTTTGTCTCTTGTTCTAGTGTCAGATTAGCGTTAATATTTAAAGTTTTCCCTGGTTCAATTTGCACTACTTTGCTATTAGCGACAGAAGTCACAGGCATAATTTGGTCATGTTCGTCTTTCAGGGGTTCCTCCCCTAATTCATTATCAAATGCCGCTTTTATCATAAAACATTGTGCATACGATTTGGATTCTGTTTGATTAATGAATTTATTGATGGCATCGTCTTCCATTTGATCTTTGAAATCTAGCGCTTCCTAGACTGTTAATGGGGGTCTAATATTGTCAGTGATATATGAGGCAGGGCGCAGATTGGTCAGTGATGTATGAGGCGTGATGCTTGGCTGCGCTGGAGGGTACAAGATTAAATTTTTGATATCCGGCCCTCTGGTTATGGTCATGTTTCCCTACCGGCAACCAATGTAGGCGTCAGTAGTAGCGAGCCACGGTCTACCTAGAATTAGCGGATGTCCATCTAGTCGGGTTTTTGGATTAATTATCAGGAAATCGGTCGGGTATTCCCAGGAGTCCACTGAAACCATAACATCATACAAGTTGCCTTCTGGTCTTATTACTGATCGGTCAGCTAGTTCTAACAAAGTGGATAGGTTCTACCGACGTAATTCCGAGCTTCTGGCAAGTTGATGTTGTCAGGATGTTAATGGCAACCCCTAGATCAACTACGACGTTGGTCAAGGTCTGCCCACAGATTTGAACAGTGACAATTGGGTTTCCAGGGTCCTCGTATTTGACTGGTGTTTCTTTTCCTGATAGGAGGTCAGATAAGGTGTCGACTACCTGGACTTTTAGGTTAGAAGTTACATTTCTTTTTGATTTTCTGCTACACAGGTCTTTTATGGTTTTTGTATATATGGGGATATCCTGTATAGCTTGAAGGAATGGAATTCTTATATACAAGTATTGTAGTTCTCCCAGAATATCAAAATCTGGATATTGTGTTGGTCGCGGAATGGCCAATCATTCTGGGAAAGGTGGAGGAGATGTAATTACTTGCTGATGGGCCTGGTCTTTACTTACATCTTCCTGTTGTGACGACTGTTCTATAGGTAACTGATCTTCAATGTGAGTTGTTCTATGTCCCTCGGTTTCTATTATTCGCCCAGATCTTAACTGAAGATCATTGCACTCCTGCATATCAGGTTCAATCTCTGAGGATTCTGTAATTTGAAGAGATTGAATTGGTCTATTATTTGGATTGGGGTTGGGTTGGGCTGGGAGCTGCGGTCTCAGGTTAGGATGGGGATTTTGTTGTAAGGCTGGCAGATTTGGTTGAGGGAGAGGAATTGATCCTGTTGGCTGATATGTCAATCTTGGCCAATTTGTCTGCTAGGGTGAACCTTGCGACGTAGAAGGGGTCCATTGTGGAGGATATGAATTATTCTACCAATATGGTGGGGGATAAGGGAAGTTTGGCCAACCAGATTGGTTCATCCAAGGATTCGGAGTAGGAAACATTTGAGGTGACCAATTAGAAAATGGGTGCTGAGACTGGTTTTGCCACATATTTTGTTGCTGAGCATTGAACTGCGGGGGTTGAAAAGAAGAGGAGGGGTCTGAAAACATACCAGATTGCCTTGACTACCATTGACAATGCTGGTTAATAAAATATGCCGATTCTGGCTCCTCCTCTGCTTCTGTGTATACTGCCTTCAAACCAGGAAGTGAGCGGCAGCTTTCAGTCAGGTGGTCCTTGGTACAGATAGCACATGTTTGAATTGTATCGAGCGGGCATTCCTTGTGGCTATGTTTCTTCCTGCATCGAGGGCAGAAAATTGCTAGATTCTGTTCTGCCTCTGCTTGCTTCTGTTTAGCCTGCACAATATCAAGTTGTGTAGTTAATGTCCCCAGGATATCAGTTTTAAAATTTTTTAGCAAATTTCCAAGTTCCAGACGTGTTACTCCCTCTGTTGATGTTCTGTTATCTCTGGTAAAGCGATCATATTCTGCTGGTTTTATCCTTGTGCTGCCTCTTGAGCTCCTGATACACAGATCAATGATATCAGCAAAATTTTCTTGATAAATGTCTCCTTTCCCCATAATATTCAACGTTTCAATCCATTGTTCTTTCATACCACTAATTAATGTGGTTTTCAATACGTTATCAGGCAGAGGTAACGATGCATAGGGAGATCTTTGCAAATTATATTGGAAACGTTCTACATATTCTTCTAGAGTTTCGTTTGGTCTGGCTGACATTTGAAAGATTTCATCTTTTAGTTCTCTTGACCTACAGTAATCCTGATATTTCTTTAAAAAGGCTTCTTTCATTTGATCCCAATTGTTAATAACCCCGCCACCTAAGCCCATAAACCATCTTAAAGCAGCCCCTTTTAATGTGGAGGGGAACAATTTTAATTTCTGGGGATCGCTAGTGTAATCATATCCTCTACATAATACATCAAATTCGAACAAGAATGCATCCGGATCTTCTAATGTAAGGCCATGAAATGTGGGGATATGCTGGAGAGGGATGGATTTCATGGGCGCATTTGCTGCAGAATCTACTATAGGATATTGGAATGTGGAGGTCTGGGGGTTTGGCTGATTCTGCGCCATGGGATCGAATATATGCCAGTAATCTTCAGGAATTTCCAAGAGAGTGTTCCTTGGTTGAGTAGGGGTAATCTTAACGGGGATTGTTTTGACAACAGTCCCTTTATCAAGGATAATGATGGTCCCCACTGTCTGAGGTGAATGAATTCCTTCAACGAGGATTTTTGCAGCGCTTCCTTTATCCGGGCTATTTAAAGGCTGGTTTGGTTCAATAGGAGATCTAGGTTCCCCGATTTCCCCTGTTTCTCCTCCTCCTTCGCAAAGGTTACTAAGATTCCGTTCATGCAATAGTCCAGGAGTCAAATTTTCAATTTCTTGAAAGTCCTGCTCCTCTGTTTGACTGTGCACCTCAGCAAAGGCTTCAGATGGTGATTCCGAGGCCTGAAGGGAACTAGTAGGTTGTTTAGAATTGGTTTTCCTATAACCTACTGATGGCTGAGATTCGGCTTTCTTATAGATTTCGTCTATGAAGGTCGTTCGTCCAAGGGTCACCGGCCCCTTGGCTTTTTCGACTTTAGATGGAGGCTTTTGATTTTTTTCTGGCTTTTTCTGCTTAGTCATGCACTCCAATTAAACTGCTAAATCCTATTTAACCAATCAATTCTGCTAGGAAAGCGGACGGTGGAGTAGGGCTTTTACATGCTCCGTACGCAGGTTCTTACCTTCCGTTTTTAAAATTCAACTCTTCCCTAGCAGATTCACACACTACCCTGTTTAAAAAAACAAATGGCTATACCCTTTCGCCGGAAACGGCGCCAAAATGTAGAGTTGTAACAAGGGCCTTTTTCACCTCTAGTTATCTCACATTACAAGTCAATCCGGGAGCGTTTTGTTATTGTAAAGGGTATCTCGATTTGAGGCTATTTGTCAGAGTAATGCTTAGTAGTATAGGTCTAAGAAAAGAGTAAATGGATGCTAAGCTATGCTAAATTACTTTTGCATAAAGAAATCACACGCGGAAACTTTGTCAGTCAAGGGGACGGAAGCAGTAACCCATCCCTCTAGAAACCGATGAAGGAAAAGGAATTAGAGTATGGATCATGGATCTGGTAGCATAATAGCGTCTGCTGTGTCTCACGATAGCCTTGATCCTCCTCCCACACCAAACCAATGAATGCAAGTAAAAAGGAACAGTAAGAAAGCAGAATGAAACAAAAATTCAGAAATGGAACAGCAGTAAAAAGGAACGGCAAGAAAGAAACTAATTCTCGCGAGTTAAACACTCTCAATTCTTGGCATCAACTTACATACAAAGAAAGAGCAATCTTTTGTACAAGTAGACAATTTAATTAAATGGAACAGCAAATCACCATAAACAGGAAAATTCAATCATATATACACATAATCTGAAATGATTACCAGTAGTCCATTACTCCAAGCATATGTAGCTGAAACATTCCACTTATAAATTCTGTAACAGAAGTGAACAATTTGGAACAATGTTATGTGATCAATTCTAGAAATATGATGTAAACTTGTTACAAATATTTACAAAAGGAAAACTACTGATGAACGAGTATGGAATAGCATGTAAGTATATTAGATTATTGAGAACGATAAACAAACCACACAAAGCTAAACTGTAATGATACAATTAGCCAGTGTCCGTTGGAGCTGGGCCCTTAGCTTCCAATGGCACACCGCCGTAACTTACTTCAGATGCAGGGGGAAAGTAACACCAAATATATTATATTAACGCATCAATGATAGTACAGCAAAACTAAGTCTCAAAGAGACTCGATAGTCTAAGTTTAACCAACTGTGCAGCCTGTAAACAGAAAGTAAATATACAAGATACTCTAGACATCCCTGAAGTCTTCAATGCTTCCCCTTTTTATACAAGTAATGGTGGAGTTAACTAAACAACAAAATGATTGAAAGTAACGATCCCTCAGGATCTTTACTTTCTTTTCTCTACCTAGCCTTCCGAACTGACAATCCTTCATCTCGTCTCGGATTGATCTGCCTTGATTTACTCGCCCTGGTCTGGACTTTATTTGGTTTTGGAGGGATAGCCATTATCTTCTCATGGAACTCTTGTTTTGCACCGCGCCTTCCTACTTTTGTCTTTTCCTGCATAGAGAAGATAACTTTTAGTGATTGGGTCATTCGTACTTATTCTCATTACATTCTCCTTATTGTATAACAAAGAAAAGGTTACAACTATTGCTTGAAACACCACTAAGTTATTCGTTAAAACATACCTTTCCAATGCTCTACAGTTAACATTCAAAAAATTCCAGCATAAGCTTGTCTAACCTTAACAATCCAAAAACAAAAAGTTCTCATACCACTTGATCTGAAAATAAAGATCTCATATTACTTTTAAGGTATTACAGACTCATGTGCATGGATTTTCCTATACTACTTAGTGCAATGGATCGATAAGATTGCGAATAATATAGAAAATTGAGCAGTTAGAGAAACATAATAGACAACACACATAACACAACAAATTTAATATGGAGTTTACCAAAAACTCTTGGGCTACGTCTCCTAGTCCAACCTTCAATGGTGGCATTTCTATTATGTCTTCAAGAATAGAGTTTTACAAAGTGTGATTTCAAAATGAGTCTCAACACTACAGATACAAACAACAAGAGTTTTTCTTGAATTCCTCAAGCCTCTCTGAGTACACAGACTCTTTCTTTCACTCTCTATCATTGATTTCTCTCTGTCTCAGTAATGCCCCTCTGTCTCTGTCATTTTGTGGCTTTAAAGCCAATTGGAGTTGTCTATTCATTTCCCCTTCTCGGGCTCTCTAGCTCCTAGCCTCTGTCCATTCGTATCCCCTTCTAAGCATTAGCAATCATGGCATAATGTCTTCGTGGGAGGTGCCCGCCTGTTTTGCAACAAAAGGGACCACTGGGCCTTTGAAATCCCCAAGAATAGCGTTCTCTGTTTACATAGAGAGATACACAAAAAACACAAGAAAGCTCCACCAAATCTTTGTTTATCAGACTTCAAATATTATGAATTTCACCCTATATTCCATTGGGTCTGCTTGTAATTGCTTATCCCAAGTTGAAAATGCTTGTTTTGTCGTTTCCCCTTTGTATTTGAAAAATCCATTAAAACACTGAAAATATCGCAAAATGGCTTTATGTCAGACTTGAAATGTTATACATTTTCATTTATAAACACTTTTGGATCCGGTTTTATGGCAACAGTGCATTCCGTTCGCTTTTCATTTATTTAACGAAAATGAAAAAATACATAGAAAAATGTTGTTTTTTGGAACTCAAAATATATTAAATTTGGTTCATAATTCTATTGTTCCAACCTTCGCATCGCATATTTGTAACAACCCCGCTCCTTTGTAATGCTCTGATGTGATATTATGATTTGATTGATCACAATCGTATATCGCATAGACCCCTGGGCTGTTTGGTAAGCACTCCTTGTATTTGCTGATTGGGATATTGTGCATTAACCTGGGTTATCGATCTATGTGTTTG
Source organism: Pinus taeda (assembly GCA_000404065.3). Classification (NCBI taxonomy): domain Eukaryota; kingdom Viridiplantae; phylum Streptophyta; class Pinopsida; order Pinales; family Pinaceae; genus Pinus; species Pinus taeda. The sequence goes on along the minus strand of APFE030107444.1, from coordinate 111,702 downwards.
GTCGACAATCCTCGTTGACCTGCACTAATCACAATCGCAACTGTCATGCGATAGCCTTTGATTGCCTCTACCTATCACCGCTGATTGTGATGTGCCAATCGGATCTGGACCGTTGATTGGCTAGATCCGATGGCTTCTGTGCATCGTTGCTGATAACCTATTTTTCCACTGCTTCCTTGTGTTTTTGGCTGTTGATAGTGTAATCTGCCATTTCTAGGAGTTCTTCTTTTGTGATAGTTTTGATCTCTTAGAAGATTTTTGAAGACTTAGAGGGTTTTTGTATCTATTTTGGATCATGTGGGAGTCCCACCAGTGTGTCATATGTTAATGCCTTGACCACAATTTCGCACAGAGGAAAGTAACATGAGTTTGTTTGTAGCAAGGGTTTCAGAGTTGTAGTAAGACAAGGAAAGTGCATGAGAGGTTCTAACAAACTGAGGGTGAGGTGAGTGCTCCCCTTGGAAACCTATGATATCACTTGGCTTGGAAGGGAACACATGAGAAAAAATACATCACAAAATGGAAGGCAAGTTAGCGAGAAATCCAAAGTGATGGTTAAACCAACAAGACATTTCAGAAAGATTCATACATACTTATACAAAATATTTTATACATGCATATGTAAGAAGGAAAATACATATATCATTTAGAGTAAACGAGATAGCATAGAATACAATACAACATATGCATCAAACATGCTCGCTCTTGTTATATTAACAAGTGTAAGTTCGAGTCATATTATACATCCATGTCCAACCACTAGTTTCAATAGTGGAATGTTACAGCCACAACCGCCTGCTCCACTAAAGAGATGTACTCGCTCTACGTAGTGCAGAAGCTAAGGGTAGTTACAATACTATCCAAGCTCTCTCCAAGATAGTCTTATGAGAAGCTTGGCTAACCAAAATCCTTTAAAATGAGTTATGAGGTTCTATTTATAACAAAGGGTTGGGTGACCATTAACATTCCCCTTTGTGACAGTTCATCTAACCTCGTGACTCTTCATCTACTCTATGACTATTACATCCAACTATCAACACTTGACTTACACTTGACAAGACGTTACACTACAATGCACATGTACTCATGTGAGACAAAATGGCCTGAGAAAGCCATGCAAGACATCACTCACACAAATTCCATTGTGGTGAGACCAACTCTTTCACATGCTTGTGATGGTGAGGATGGTGAGCTGATGCCAAGCCTGTTTGTCCATGATGGCGTGCATGCACTCCATGTTGACATATTTCTAAAGTGAACTCTTGCCTCAATTGCATCCGGGTGCATTGGTATGGCTCCTTCATACAACTCATTTGGTAGCATGTGCATGGTCTTCTTGGATGTAGCTGAACTGGAAATACACTGATACATAGTGTTCGTGTCGATCTCCCAGTGTGTGCTAGTGGTCACACTTATCAACTGTCAACTACATGCTCAACCCCAGTTAGACTTCTTTCTAATCTTCACCTTTGTGAGTGTGCTGAATGGTTTGGATTGCATGTGTGCACACAATTATGTGCATAATGTTGAATCGCTTGCATGTGATCAACAACACTTCTCACCATGTATGTTTTCCGCCAGTTGCTAGGATGGATCTATAACTTGTATGTACACAGTTTCATCCATGAGTGTATGTTGTGTCCCCTGCTATTCCTGTTCCTTCTACAGCTCATTCACTTGTCTGTGTAGCTCATGTTCTTTGTTAGTTGTTTCTTCAGCACATGCAACTCCTTCTTTGTTCCATTCTTTGTCTAGATGTGATCTTCATGTCGCGTGTCACCTCATAGCATGAGTCTCCAAAGTTGCTTTCATCACCAGTGGGTCTGCTTGAGCTTGCAACTTTGTTCTGCCTTTGTGTTGTCAACAACCTTCCTCTTGCATTCGTTCCATTTGGTATGCTTCCTTTAGCTATTATTCATGATGCTACTCATTGTGATGTTGTTGCCATCATATCTTGATGTCCTCATCTACGAACAACTTGATGTCTTCATGGGTTGGCAAGTCCATAAACACTTGATCAACTGCATCCCCAAGTGTGCTTTGAACGGTGTATTCGACTCTACTCTCTTGGAAACCATTGTACCTGTACTTCTGAGAGGCAGATGAACACCTGCAATACCTAGAGACATGGAAACACTCATGGCAAGAAATCTGTCACACGAAATCCAAAATGAACTTGAGAACTAATTTGCAACATACCTGTGTGATGGATCACGAAGGTTGCACAATTTCGGCTGGGAGGTCGGGAGAATAAGTGCCAAAACTATGCAAGGAATAGTTTGGGCTTCTAGGAGGATGGCTGACTACTGGAACTGTGCAATGCACAATCCAATCTGGCTGCTGACTGCTAGAATTGTGCAATGCGCAATTCCACTTGGGAGTGACTATGGGCTCAAGGACTGCATTATACAATTTTTTGGGCTAGCAGTCACTGTCCCTCATAAATGTGCAAAACAGTCCTCGAGGATAGTGCCTGGGGAAAAATGCACATTTCTAGAGACGAAGGCAGATCCTTCCTTCCTTGGATTACACAATGTTGTCTCAGTGAAGGTAGAGTCTAGGCCATGGTTGGACAGACTCGCCCATGAGAAACTGAGAGAAAATGTGAATGTGAATGCTTCGGGATATTGAGTGTAAACATAAATGATTGATTTTTCATGCAAACGGTGAATGACAAATTCAGAAAATGGAACAACATGCATGTGGGTGAGGTGAGTTGCTGAATCGACTACCATTCATGAATAACAATTTCATGCATGCAACAGTAGTGAGATGTTAATGAAAATTGAAATAGTGCTAGTACAAGCTAGTATGTATCAAAATGACAGCAAGTTGTCACTGAAAGAAAATAACATTCATATGAAGAGAAATAGAAACCAGAAATGCAACACAAGGCATGGAAAGCAGTCTTACCCCAAAACAGTTGAGATGAATGTGCCAACAGCTCCTATATGTCATGTGCGATGTTAGAGCTACAAGATTGATGGGAGGAATGATATCTATAGCATCCGGTTGATGAGTTTTGATAATATCAAGTTTTTGACATGAATGCCCCAAATCTGGAAAGCAACACTTGGTGGGAGGTTTCTGAAATGATCCTTGCATGTAACCTCCAATTGCTAAAAATAGATGCCTCAAGCAAGGGATGCCTTTCCATGTTGCCTTGGGGGAAGCAGCCCATGCATGCAATTCTACTTTTCTTGGTCTCGGAGGGAATGGGTCAACTCAGCTGCACATGCAAGAGACTACTCAACTGCTGGGAGAAAATGTGCATTTTTGGCTGGGAGCTAGGTTGGCTGCTAATAATATTTATGCAATGTTTGGGTAGAGCAGCTGACTGCTACCCAGATTTACGTAAATTCTGGGCTGAGTAGCCCAACTGGGAGGGATTGCGTAATTTCTAGAGGGAAGGCTAGTTTCCCTCCAGATTTGCACAAATTCTTGAAGCAGCTACTCAGCCTACTACTGGACCAAGTCTAGTTGAACAACCTGTGAGGGGAATACATCAAGGTTTGATCGAAAGGTTATCTTTCTGTAAGAAATTCACTGGAGCTTGTGTACTTGACGAAGCAAGACATGCTGCTGTGAAGGTTGGTAGGGAGGCCCCAAATCGAAGCGAAGGAAAATTTTTGGAGGGTGGTTGTAGCTGCTACAAGACTCTCACACAAATTCAAGTTATTTACGCAATCATATTGATTTGAAAACAACAACAAATCTATGATAATAAATTATCATAAATGACACTCAAATATATGGCTATGTGCAAAAATACAAAAAATGGAATTGTCACGTAACTATTCAAATGCAACTATGATATTTATCGTAGTCAAACCAAGGTAGATCAAATGAATTGAACCAAATTATATCTAATATAATCAAATCAAGGTATAATAATCATATAAGAATGTGTTTAATTAATAAATACTTTAGTAACTAATTTCTAGTCAAAGTTTTAAATATCTAGGAACTAGTAACTAATGACTAGAAGCTAGCAATTAGTAGCTAGTTTATAACTAATAGTTGGAATTTAATTCATATTTATCATAAAACTCACTCAAATCCTTCAATAAATAAGTAATTCATGATATTTAGATACATCTATACTTCAGCAAGTGATGGATTCCATTGAGACAAAATTAAACAAGTATGATCTCTTATGCAAGAGTAAAAGACTACGAATGTGATGCTAATTACTCTACCAAGTAACCAACTAATAAGAAACTTGTTCTAACAACATCAATAGTTTTAAGAAATGAATATTACAGTCATAAAATAAGAAGGAAAGAATATAAACAATAGTTTAGAAACTAGCTTTTAAGTCTATCTACATAGTATCCAATAATCCAGTCAATAACATGATTCAAATATAAATCTACATCAATGCAATTAATGGATATAAACATGGAAATATGAAGAAAATTAATAAAAAATAGGAAGTATTTACTAGGGTATTTGGACAACAAAAGACTAGATGTGGTAACTCGAGATATGGGGGTCCTCCATGGCTCAAGTAAGAACACAAAATTAAAACTAGGAGTAATACTTCAATAACACTTCATTACTTTATGAACATGGTTATCAAAAGGTCCACAACTTAACTTTAAACCCACAAGTCAAAATATAACTCTTTGATCAAAATAAAATATAACATGTGATTTGGTAAGTTAATTATGTGCCTTTATAGGCATATTTTTAACAAAATATGCATAAATAATGTTCAAAATTGATGAATGGCTATTTTCACACTAATATATTATCCTAATCTCATTTTTTACTGCTTAAAGCAAGGATCTGATCTTCAAAATTTGAATATAGGCATTTTTATGAATTTGTTCTACCTTTTTGCTACAAACATGTCCACGTTGATTGCACATTAACCATAAACATTAGGGAAATTTTAGTTGGAATAGATACATATTTCACTGTCCTAGGATACCTACGAGAAAATCCCATATCTTCATTTTCACCTAGGTTGACTATAAATATGACAATGAATGATGAATTGCAAAATCTACTAGAACTTGTAATTCTTTTTAACACTGCATTTAATTACAAGAAATTTAGAAAATTAAAAGTTTAATAAAAATAACTTAGGAAAGTATTATTATGGGAAATGTATAAGAAAATATCATCACAAATAATGAAATTAGGTGTTTCTAAAGGAAAAGGAATTCCAAAACCATAACAATATTTTTGGAAAAAATGAGGGCTAACAGGGTTCATTCTTTATCTTCAACTTTGACTCTTTCAACATTTTCCAAGATTTCATTGATTTGACACCCTTTGTCTATGTATTCAATGTACTCATTCCATATATATTGCAATAGTTCATCATCTCGACTTTTATATTCTTCTTCCTTGGTAGATATTATTCTTGGGAGAGGGGGGATGTATGTTCATGATATTTCTTATATGTAGAAGCATATCTTTATTTTCATTATTATTGATCCAAATTTTGTTAACTATTTCTATTTTAATTTGGAGAAAAACTCTTAAATTTTCATGGTCATCTCGCCTATACCAAACTGAGGAAGGTTTATAAATAATATGGGGCTTTTGCTCGAGGAGTCCCTTATAGCGAGACCTTATATACTTACGACATGGGATCATGGAATTGTTGGTCTAGAGTAACCAACTTTGATATTATCACATTCTTGTTGGACTAAATGGTGATATCACTCTTGACTCTAGGTGCCCTCTACTACCCTCATAAGAGTCTTGTGCATCTTCAATCTACTGCGCTCGAAATTCTTTATGTATTGAATTTTAGATGATTTTTTCCTCCCTTATCTTTTATCATTTTTTATTGTCTTTTGTCCCTTTCTATTTTTTGAATGTCAATTGGTTTTTTATATTTTTATATACATGATTGAGTTCTTCGTCGAGTTTCCTTATCAATTTTATACTCTCTTATTCTTTAAACCAACCATTTTCCTCCCATTATGACTACTAATTTACTTACTTCTCTTGTTTCATATTTCCCTTTATATCTCGCAAACATCTACACTCCCAATCATTTACCCAACTTTCTCTTGGTCAAAAAAAAAGGTTATGTTGAACATTTTCATTTATTAAACAATTAGTCCCATACCTCTCTTATGCCTTTACAATGGGCATCGAAGAATTTCTCCTAGCCATTTTGACACTTACTATGGTCAGATTTATTGGGGTTTGCAGGGGTGGTCAATATTCAACTATATGACCGAGTCCTTTATCAAGAATAAATCTATGTAGTAAAGCAAGCATAGTACATAAACAAAAATCTTGAAAATTGTCATATAAACTCTTTGATTTTTTCAACAAAAGTGCATTTTTTTATTACCTCTTCCTCCTCGAAATTGTCCAATATTTTTTCTACCCACTCATGCAAATTCATTTTCCTTTCGTAATTCAATTTTAGGATCAACCAACTACCATCTTTGTTTTTTGCATTAGGTCGTTGATCAATATATTTATGTATTTATACTAGCATTGACTTTATGAAATTCTCGCACACCTTAATGAGGAAATATACCCTAGATTATACGATAGATAGACCATTTCTCCTTATCTACCTTTTAAATTAATTACTGATCTTTCTCTCCCACCACTCTCGTATCTCTTTCAAAGTTAACATGTATGCACACATCTTATATGAACTCAAGTTTAGCAATACTAACACCAAAACCAATGTTGTGTTCTAGTGAGAAGTATGCATTAGTTACCGAGTGGAACATAAAATATGATAAAAGGGTAATATGCATCACATGGAAGAGAAAAGAGACACAAAAGTAATAGAGAGCCAACAAAAGCACACTTGTATTAGATATATCTCAATTGGTAACCAGCCAACACATGGAGTCAAGTACATACATATTTAAACTTTGGTAGACAATTACAGTAGTTTAACTTTCTAAATTGGCTTATCCAAATTTACATGGTCAACCGACTCAATAAAAGACCCAACTGACTTATAATACATTTTTAAGGAGTGGACTCGATTGGGCTAGTCAAACTAGTTGACTAGCCCCTCCAACACCATGGGACATGAATTATTCCATAATAGATTTATTCAAGTATTCTCTTCATTAGAGTCACTCACCCTCCAATGTTAAGCACCCTCTTCTCTACTAAGTTGTCCCTCATGCCGACCTTTTTTCCAAGGCTTTAATGCATAGGAAGGTTAAATAAATTGATGTATTCTTAGCAAAGGAACCCCTCTATCTTTCTTTGACATAACAAAAGACATATACATTACTCATGATGACCAAGGCCTATCCTATGGTTCAAGTGTCACCATAGTAGCCTTGTTCCTAGGATATACATCTCAATAACCATCATCTATACTTCATATATAAATGTTTTATCTCACCTACATTGATCACATATCATTTTCATGAGATATCATCACAATGATTACAGTAAAAAATCATTTTCCTTAAACAATATTTCATATGCATGAGATCTTTTTCATGATATTTGGATCTCATATGCAATAGTATCAATAATCCAACAACAATATTTTCAAGCTACAACTCTATTTCATGACCATTGAGTATGATTCCTTAAGTATGTGATGGATCTATATTAGCTACCAAGGAGGTCTAAAAGCTTGTATGCCATTGTGAATAAATAAGACACCAAAGCCGACCTGCAATTCTTAACGTTTCGCGAACTACCTTTCATTAGTGAAAATTGTATTCTCTTGTCTTTGGATACTCTCTTAAGGATTTAATGACTTAGTCATAATTATAAGTGCAATGTTTTCCTTCCTAAAATTATCTTTATAGTGAGAATTAAGACATCCCATCCATGACCAATCTTGGTTAGGAATCACTTTTTTTCTCCATTCTTTTATAAAGGATCCCATTATTGGCCTCCTCCCATTAAATCAATATTCTTAGTTTCTTAGGGAAATTAAGGTGTAGAACAATTTTCCCCTCTAACACATAAATGTGTATATAAATATGTAGATATTTACAATAGCAATATCAAGAAGAAAGTAACAAGTGGATATACACCAAGGAATTCTCTAAACATGACATAAAAATTCAACCTACCACCTTGCATATGAATAATCCAACTAAGAATTCAACACGAAACAAGTGATATATGTTGGGTATGTGTTATATTCTTTCCACAACTACTACCACAAGTTGTTATGTTGTGTTGGGTTGGGGTTGGGGTTGGGGGTCACAAGGGAGGTGATAACCCCCATTACAGGGAGGTTTGGAGTGGGGTAGTAGCCCTGTGCATGGGTCAGGGGTAGTGCCTAGGGAAAAATAATTATGCATACCCAATAATAGTTGGGAAAACCCAAGGATGGTGTGCGGACCTATTGAAAATGTGACAAGTGTTGGTCTTTGTAATGTAATACAAATGTATCATTGATGCACTTATTATATTCATTTATTACATTCATTATTATTGTTTTATTTATAGTGAGAACATGTTCTTCATGATTATAGGTTTTATTGAGTGAAAAGAAAATTTATTATGAGTCAAGGAAACGTAATTGAGTCAAATTCTGATTTGGACTCCTTGTAAGAAAAAGAAAAACCTTTTATTGAGTCAAAAAGTCAAAATTTTAATCCACAATATAAAGTTGGCCTTGCATGAACAAGTTTGTCTAAAAGAAGTAGCTATTCAACCTCCTAGATAGCTATAAATACAAGACACTTCAACCTCATTCATCCACTCACTCAACACATCAATTTTTATGCCGAAGATAAGAAGAAAAATAAAGAAGTCAAAGGAGAGGAAACTCAAGTGTTTTTGTCTTATTTCTTCTCACACATGGAGAAATTTCATATTACAGGTCTAAAACTTCAAGTCCAAACTATATGTTTGAATTTCTTTGATTTGAATAGCTTTTACAAGGTTTGACCAACACTCACTTTCACTGACTTGATTTGGTTGGAGGAGATTTCAAGGAGGTATAACTTGGGTATTTATGGTAGTCTTAGTCTTGGTCTTGGTCTTGGGTCTTCAATATGTAACTTTGATCTGATTCTATAAGTAGAGGATTTTTGAGTTTTCCCCCTTGTGGGGTTTTGCCATAGCTTGGAGCCTAATTGCTAGTGTTTGTCTCTTTGCGATTCTTACGTTTTTGGTAATTTCTTGATGAGGAGAACATAATATTAATAAGAAATCGACAAGAATTCCTTATTAATTATCTCGTTATGAGAAATCATCTATAAGCATCTATCAACATCTTGGTTTCTCTATAGGATGTACCAAAGGTTTTGCGCATGGTTTTTGCACATTGTTTTTTTGTGTATGATGGGTTTTCCCATCGTATTTTGTAAATACAATCAAGGGAACTATGATTATGTTCTAATATAGGGTTAATAGATTTGGGTTTATGAATTCTTTGGCATGTATATAATGTACTATAACATTGAAAGGAATAAAATGAAAAATCATCTAGTTTTCAAGTTTTGTGTTCCAAGAGAAAATACCTATCTATATTTTTGCGTTCTCCCCATTGCATATTTTTTTCTTTGTTTAAGAATTTTTTTGTGGCTAATTTTTGTATAGGGCTAAAACCTAAAATATACACAACTATGGGTGGGTACCTTTTCCATAGCATTGGCTAGACATCACATTGCATATTTAAAACAAATAATACTTATTTGAGATTATTTGTTGCTAACAACCAATCTAGGAAAGATCCTTTTATGCCCAACCATAAGCTCAATTGCACCATTACTTTCCACAACTCGCCACCCCCTAGGCAAGCCATGATACCACAAGGGAAAAATTGTCAACGCTTCAAAAGTTGAGATGGGTAAAGGAACTCTCCTTTACAAATACAAAGACAATAAAAAACTCCTCTACATGTTGGACCTAAGGTCTCCACAAGTTTCAGATGCCTCTTGTTTTGCTACCATAGTAATACATTAATCCCATTATTGTCAATTAATCCATAGGTAGTTTCCTCAACCATTTCTTTTCATACTTGATTAACATGCATCAATTTGTGATCCCATAGCTTAGCTAAGTTTTAGAGATCCCGAATGAGTATTTGGCATTCAAAATTTATTTTCAAAGAACCCAAAACACACCAAAAATGGCTCAACCTATAATTAGAAACTTATGGGCATATTTAGGCACCCAAAACATATTTTATTCACCCATAATGCTTCAACCATCATTATATTCATGAACCTTTGCTCCCTTACCTAATTTTCCTTCATCAATACAACATACTATTGTAAAACACCACATTTACCTCAAACTTCCATGAAATTCATTGGTCAAATTCAAAACCCTTGGAATGTACATAACCCATTTCCTCCAATAAATTTTGGAGCATTATTTATGTTTCTATCCCAACTTCCAAAATTATGAGCATGAATATTCCAACTACTTAGTCATTCGCAATCAATGAATTCTTGGTAAGGGGGATAAGGTTCATATTTTAATTCAAATTTTATCATAAGGCCTTGGAAAGGAAATTTCCTATATCTCCTCTTAATTTCCCTACTTGTGGTACCATGGACCATATAAATGACTACATTTTACTAATTGATTGTGCCAACATATTTATTGATCAATATTTAGATTACATATATACTATTCCCGCATTAATCTAGTTCATTTTTTCCATTAAGACGCATTTTTTCTTGACATAAGCAATGCAATACCATTTAGGTAATTACTTACAAATTAAATTTGGGATCAAGAGGGGTAGTTACATTAAACATAATCCCATAAGTCAACCATAATAGACATGGTCAACCGTGGGAAACAATGGTCAACCATGGTCAATTATATCCACCATAGGAAAATATAGTCAAACATAGTTAAAAAACAATAACCATAATCAACATGGCCAAATTTGGTGAGCCATAATCAAACTGCTAAATATTTCTCAACCATAAATAACGGTGGTCATATATAGCGAGCCAACCATGATGAACATGGTCTTCCTTGATTGACCATGTGTAGCTTCATTAACCATACTGAACCATGATCAACCATAGAAAAATTTTGGTGGCCATAGTCAACCATGTTCACCCATAGTTAATCACGATTAACATGGGCAAGATGATCACCACTATTAAATGTTGTCAAGCATAGTCAACCATAGGTAACCATGGTCTAGCATAAGCAACCTTAGTAATGTGCACTCAACCATGGTCAACTATAGTCCAACATGTTAAACATGGGAATGATGATCACCACTATCAAATATTATGAGCAATAGTGAATTAAAGTCTTTCATGGGTGACTATATTCAACCGTCATTAAGCATGGTTAAACACAATTAAACATTGGCAACCATATTAATCCATAGTGAGTCATATCTTGACCACAATAAAATTGGGTCAACCTTAAGCTGACCATGTTCAATAAATGTCAACTAGATTTGCCCATAGTCACCCATGGTCCATTGAATTCAACCATGGTCAAATATAGACGACCACACTTACCAATTCTGTACCTATTAAAAAGCATTAACATAGTCAACTATAATAAATCATGCTTAGCTAATGTTGAAAGTTGTCAACCAATAGCATGTAGTGGTCAATTGCATTCAATCGTGGTTAAACATGTTCAACCGTACTTTCCATCCCCATGTACATTGACCATCAACTAGTAACAAGAACATTAATGTAAAATGGTTGATATATGTCAATTGGTGCAAGTAGTTCAACCACTTTAACTTTATGTGGTTGTTGCTAGTTATCCCTAAATTATCTAGTCTTACAAACTACAAATAAGATAATAAATCATTTTCTTAGAGAGTGAGTTGATATATATCCACAATGCTCATATGGTGCACATTAAAACATAATCCTTTATGTTTATCTTTGGTCAACATTACTCAAGTTAGATCTTGAATAAATCCTAATATTAACATATTGAATTTAACACTTGAGATCTAGATGGGTATGCTACCATTGATTGTGTTTTGGACAGGTATGCTACCACTTAGTGTGGTTTATGATGGACTAACAGTTGCACCTCTAGGAATCAATCCCTTAGACTAACCACCACCTTGGGAACATGGGACTAGCCTCCTACTCAAAGTATTGTTTCAAGTTTAGAAGTTTACTAATGCATGCAATTTTTTGTGTAATGGAAACCTCAATGTGGTATGAGAGCCTTGGCCTAGGTTTGATTCCCTCAAGCTACATCTTGGGGGGTAAGTTTTGGACTATTGGTTGCACCTATGGGGATCCATGACATGGACTAATAAGATGGGGGTGTTGGATCAATCCCTATACATATGGGAATTGATCATGTGGACTAAATGACACCTTAATAGGCCATACTAACTAGCCACTCAAGGTAAGATTATGCATTTTGAACGGTTTACTAATGCTTGCAAGTTTTAGTGTAATGCAAACATACACACATATATATGAACACATTTCAATGAGATTTTGAAAGCTTTAACCTTTACTAGTAATTATTCTACATGATAAGCAATATACACCCCCCAAGTATACAATACATATTGTATATGTTAAGATATCCTATATGGAAAATAAAGACATTTTGATCCAACGATGTATATGCCAACCCATATGACATTCATTCCATTATTTCCAAATGCATAATATTTTACTTTCTCACTTGTGAAAATCAAAATTTCATATTAATATTTAAATAATTACATTTAAATTATAATTTCTATATTTCACTTAAAATTGAAAATAAAACAAATAATTAAACTTATTATATGATTTTATTCTAAAAAATACTAAAACTCCCCTCCAAAATTGAAACTTCTATAACCTATTTGGTCAGCAGCCTACCATCATTGAAGTCCAAGTGACATTGCACTATGAAGATTGCGTGTCTCGATATGCCTAACTCTACTAAAATTTAGCATTTTGTGTCTTTTGCTTCACTTGTGAATAGGTTCATAAATGACCAAGGGAGTATGTTATTATTAATTTTTGATTTAAAAGGTGACATAGGACCGCCTAACTGGGAAAAGAAAACATTGCTACCGAATTTACTCAAAGTTTTGACATTTAATTTTAATATTGCAAGGTCGACGCAAAATATATTATTTAAATGATTTTCAATTTAGAGTAACATGATTATAAATAAATAATTTGAATAGATGTCTTTTGAGAAGTTGACCCGGGAAAGTTCGATATCAGCTCCTAAAGCTCAGATCTATTCACATTCGGGCTTGGGTGGTCTCATTGCAGTGAACAACATACTTATCAATACAAAAATTTTGGGTTAAAGCCAGAGCATTGCAGGTCGGGTAATTTCTGGGGATTTATTTTTAGAGCAATATTGTCTCTTTCTCATATTGGGTCGCATTTTTGGAAGAAGCATTTTCGTCTGCTGGAGTGATCATCATTGTAACTGCTCAAGCTCAAAACCCCTAGGTGGAAGAAAATAGTTTTGGCATTAAGGAAAAGCTTAGGAAAAATAGAGAGGTCTGTTGCTATTGAAAAGCATATATGAAATGGCAAATCAACCGGGGAGAAGTAATGGTATTAACAGTAATGTTGGAACGGGTTCAAATACTAGTACTAGCACAAACACCAATATGGCGATGGTGGCACAACGACCGCAGGTGCAAGGAGTCCCATATTGATGTGGTTCTAATAATGGGTACCCAAACACCAATATAGCGATGGTGACACAACCACCGATGGTGACACAACAAGGATTCCCATATAGATATGGATATGGATATGGATATCAATATGGTTATCCAGAACAATTCTATGCAGGATACCCTCATGGACCACCCTTTTCATACGCTCTGCCACCACCACAAGCTCCATCCATAAATGTGGTTGTGAATTTAAATCAAGATGGCGAGAACCAGGGCCATACTAATAATCATCATGGCCACCCTGGTGCTTATCAATCTCAACCAGCAGGACCACAGCTGCAACGTCAACATCTCCAACTTCAACAACTGCAACCAGGGATACTTGAATTAATGCAGGGGAAAAGGTCCCAAAGAGAAAGTGGTGGGAGTGGGGATTCAGTTTTCTGGGATGACTACAACCTTCCGGAATTTGTCACTCGATATGCCAATGCAAAGTTTTTTGTTATCAAATCTTACAGTAAGGAGCACGTTCTTAGCAGTATTAGACATGGAGTGTGGACAAGCACTTACAATGGAAACCAAAATTTAAATTCCGCATACACTGAGGCTGCCTCTCTCGAGAAAAGGGTCCAAGGATTTACTATATCCAGTGCTTCTAGTTCCAATTGCCCCATATTCTTACTATTTTCGGTAAGCGTTTCTATGAATTTTATGTCATTTCGATTACTTGCAAAGAGTTCATTATGGAAAAAAATACCCTTATTTCAAGAATAACATCTCATCTGGGTGAGCGCAGGTGAAGAGAAGCGATAATTTTTGTGGGGTGGACGAAATGGTTGGGCCTGTAGATTTTGGAGCAACATCAGAATTATGGGAGTGGAGGGACAAATTTCCTATGAAATGGCACATAATATTAACAGTAATGTTGGAACGGGTTCAAATAATAGTACCATGTGTATCCATGATGGTACACACATCATTCACAAAATAAACATTGTAACCCTTTTGAACAAGTTGTCCAATACTCAAGAGGTTACATCTCATTCCGGGGACATAATAAACATCTGCTATGGTTTTCCTTTCTCCTTGCTTTGTAAATATTTTTACCTCCCCTTTTCCCATAACAGAAACTTTGCTATCAGTTCCTAGTGTGACTTCTGATTTCATATTTTTATCTAGGGCAGAAAAGAGAGCTATATTTCCTGTCATATGGTTACTGCAACCTGAGTCTAAAAACCATATGTCTTCACTATTTGTTTCAGCCATGTTACAAGCTAACAACACATTAGTTTGGCTGTTGTTCTCTCTAGTAACATTTGCATTTTGTCTATTACTCATATCATGCTGCTTCTTCCTACAATCACTGGCATAATGCCCATATTTTTTACAATAATAGCATTGGACATTGGATTTTTCATAACTTTGTCCTTGAGCATGATGTTGTTCTCTTTGTTGACTGCTGCCTTGGCCTTGGTTCTGATTTGGATTGCTGCCTCTTCCTTGAGCATTTGCTGGGCTGCTTCTTCCACCTCTGTTCTGGCTTCCGCCTCTTCCTCTCTTGTTTCCTCTGCCTTGACCTCTTCCTCTTCCAAAGGACATCTGGGTCTTGAAGGCTTGTTCTAGAGATGAGTTTTCATTTCTACTCAACCTTCGTTCATGAGTTATGAGTGATGCATGAAGTTCATCAACTGAAAAGTTTGAGAGATCCTTTGTCTCTTCTATGGTGGTGACAATAGCATCAAACTTTGAGGGTAAGACCCTCAATATTTTCTCCACAATCCTCCTTTCTTCAATGTTTTCTCCATGAGTCCTCATTTGTGTGACCATACCAATTACATGTGTGAAGAATGAGTCAATATTGTCTGACTCCTTCATCCACAGATTCTCAAAATCGCTCCTTAGCAACTGTAGTTTTGCTGTTCTCACTTTCTCCATGCCTTGGTAGGCTGTCTTGAGAGTTTGCCATGCTTCTTTAGATGTCTTAGCTCCTGCTATCCTTGGAAACACACTCTTGTCTAATGGTTGATACAAAAATACAAGGGCTTTTGAATCCTTCCTCCTATTGCTCTTCAATAGGTCTTTCTCTGCCTGAGTTAATCTATTAAACTCATTCTCATTTGCTGGTTCATCAAAACCATCTTCAACAAGTTCCCATAAATCTTGACAGGCAAACAGGGTTTTCATGGTTATTGCCCAATAGTCATAGTTTGTCCCATTAAACTGTGGGAATTGAGGGTTAAACAAAC
>APFE030107444.1:82608-95882 GCA_000404065.3 Pinus taeda | reverse complement strand
ATGAAATTTTACACCACTGTGTGTAAATATTTCATTTACATTCACTGCTGTGTGAAAACAAAACTTACAGAGTTTTACACATTTACCTTTTCACCTGTGTGAAACAATTCATGGATTTCAACAAAACTATCCACAGGTTTTCTTCATTTACTTTTTCTCCTTCTCCTGCACTGCTGTGCAATTTTTACTTCTTACATTACAAACCAAAAACTTTACCCTGCTGCATTTTCACCATGGTCTTCATTTGCTCCTCTGTTCTATTTTTTTCTTACATACTGCTGTGTGTTTTCATTGCGTATACAGAAAATGAACCACACAAAATTACATGACAAAAAAAATTTTACCCGCACTTCTGTGCTCTCTTCCCCTGCTTTTTTTTTTACGCTGCAAGGGTCGCACCTTTTTTTCATATGCGATTACATAACTTCGTTACAATCCCCGTGCGTGTTTTTCACATAACAAAAATGGGGTCAACGATTTTTTTAAAAAATATATTAAAAAATAAAACTTACCCATACTCCTATTAACTTCGCCGTAAGAAATATTAAAAGAACATTACCAAACATATGACACAGTATTAATCTTAAGGTATGGGATGGTCCACGGTTCATTAATTTTTAACAGGCCCCCGTACGTACTTTGGACAGTGTAAACGGCGGAGACCTTTCCTGGAGATCGAACGGCGAAGAGGAGGCTGATTAATCGGACGTATATCGGGCGAGGTGAGAAGACCGAAAGTTACCTTCCGATGGATGTCAGTGGATGACGTCACGGCGATCCACATGTCAGCACCAAAACGCATCAGAGCTCGTTGTCCGGAAACAGCTTTAGGCTGAATGGTGGTGCGATGGCTTACTGCCGGTTTCAGGGATGCTTCAGTGGTTTTGGGCGTGCGTTGACTGCTGACCCGCGCGCCTTAACTGCTGGCCTCCTACGCACAGAGGAAATTATAACTTCAACATACATCTGGGGTTCATACAAATATGACACGCGTGCGAAGGACGCGGAAATCCGTACTGGAATGTGTTTTGTGCTCTTCTGGGTATTTCCAACCGCAGTAGTCTATAACGCGACTTTTTGAAAGCCTTTCCATCGGATTTTTCCGGTCAAAATCCGGCAACAATTCATTGGAATCCCAAGTTTGATAGCTAGTTTCTGCACAATCAATGGCTCCCAGGGGTTTTCCAGGGCGCTGAATCCAAATATGCAGTTAAAAATCCATTTTAACTGCTAAAAATCAAGATTTAACCTCATTTCTGCCACCAGATTCCGTCACCGGAATCTCCATAAAGTCGCATTATAGACCACTCCTTTCCAACCAAAATAACATCCTGGAAATCATCAAAATATTTCATGCATGGATAGACATAGTGGTATCTCAAAGTACCGTCCCGTATTACTTTATTTATCATATTGTTACGTTAAACCATTCATCGCTATGTTAAACCATTCAAACCGTCTCAGTTCGATTATGGGTTGCCTGCTCAAGTGCTTATAGACCCACGAAGCCATTTTTTACGTTACCATTCCTAGATTCCCTTGAGGCTTTTGGGGAACTTGCCCGAAAACATAACTGGGTAATTAGACGTGATTTCAACATGTTGACGTCCCTTCAAGAATATAATAGACGGTTAAGAAGACTTAGATTCTCATAGTAAAGCATTCAATGATTTCGTAATTGAGCTCAAGTATAATTAATTGGTAGTCAAATAGGATATCTGTGTTAAATACGGATTACTAAGTTTGAATAACTAAGAGGTTCCAATAAATGCAATTGTATATAATGAGACGTTTGAAAGTTTTTCCCGTCAGTTTTTTTGGTTAAAATCCAGCAGTAATTTATTGGAATTGCAAGTTTGATAGCTAGTTTCTGCACAATCAAAGCCTCCCAGGGGTTTTTGAAGGTGCTGAATCCAAATATGCAGTTAATTAAAAAATCATTTTAACTGCAACAAATCAAAATTTAACCTCAATTTTTTCCTTCGGATTCCGTCACCGGAATCTTCAAAAAATCGCATTATAGACAACTCCCAATAAATTTGGGGCTAGATTTAATTCTTTTTCATTAAAGGAAACTTATTGATTATTTTAAGGATATTGACTATACATGTGCCGAAATAGTTTGTCCATTAAACTAGCCTGAAAATGCTCTCTTTCCCTCAACAAAAGGTTGTTTACATTTGAGAATTTTCCTTCAGATAATTTTATTTATTTATTAGTTTATGTTCTAGTTAAAGTCCCATCTGATATGGATTTCAATAGAAGTTAAAAGAAATCTGAGAAAAAAGTAAAAAAGAATAGAGAAGTCTTTGGTAATATTTTCTTTGAATAAGAAATCTTAAGAAGATATAAAAGCTTTTCAAGCCAGCATTATTCTAAATTGATGAATAATAGAACCGGAAATTCAAGAAGAATACTCAAGGAAGTCATGGGTATAGATTAATGAAAAGAAATATCGTGCAAACAAAAATCTAGGATAGAATATGATCGCTGAAAGATCCGTTTAGGAATTGATTTTTTTTTCACAAATCCATTTTAACATGAGGAACAAAAAGCATACCAATATCGTGAAAACACAAAAAGTATGATGAGGAGACAAAAGGTGGTTCACTGTCTTATGGAGAAAATAAGAACAAGCAGAGAACATGTACATAGCTGGACAGGTTATCAAACTTGTCATTTATTTTAATTTTCTTTATTATTTGTTTTATTTCCCAGAAGGACATTTAGAGACCATGGTAATTGAAAACTGTGCTTTGTTTTAAATTTAGAAATTAGTTAGCACTAAATTAGCATTTAGTACAAGAAACTGGTACACAGTTGGAATGATTCTGGAAAATAGTGTAACTGAAAGTGGGACCCAGATGTAAAAAACAGAGGGAGACGGATAATGAAAAAAAAATTTCCCCTCGAAGAGAAAGAAACAAAACTATTCCTCTGAATAAAAATAAATTATTTCTAGAACGACTGCTAAAACAATTTGTCCATTTACTTTACGTTATGTGTGTTGACATACATTGAAACCAGAATACAAAGAGAAAACCATATAGTACGCGAATATATCTGGAGAAAGGAAGCTATACAAGTAGAGCACGCGCTGCTACAGGTGACTAATTCACACAGAAAGGAAGGCAGACAAACAACTTCGACAAGCATAACCAAGTAACGCAAAAACAATCATTTTGTACCTTTAACAAGACAAGTAATGTTTGAAAGTAATGATACAGTAATGTATTAAATTCAATCTATATAAACAAGTGCATAGTTTGAAGTTGTCTGAGCATCATATGCTCGCCGGGGCGAGTCCCTTACAAAACACAACTGTTATAAATAAAGTGGAAGCCGCAAACGGCTAACAGAACCAACAGAAACCCATACGGTTCCATTTGTTACCTACAGAATGGCAAATATCTACAACCCAGCACTAAATGACAGAGTGGAGCAATAGTTGACATAACCCAGGAGACTGCAAAAATATCACAGAAAAGAACTCCCATTCCTAACAAATTTACAAACGGAATGACGCCGGAAGGACCCTACCGGGTTTGAGGCTTGTGGGTTCGGGTTAGCTCCAAAAACGCAGGAGGATAAAACCCTCGGCAGCCAACCCCGTGCAACAACCTGCAAGAATGAGTGCAGCCGTATATTAAAACAAAGAAAGATGAGCAAAAACGAACAACAAACAATCTTGAACCGTGGCTCTTACCTGAAGTTGCAGAGGCAGTATTGGGAGAACCCACCGATACCCACGACCTGGAGAACAAGGAACAAACCTGTTAGGGCCGGGAGAAGACGGAACAACAAAGTCTGGCATGAACCGGAACCTACCTTCGAGATAAGGTTGAGCGAAGTGGTTTGTTGAAGCTTGGAGCTGGAAAGAACCTGTGACAGAACCCATTACCAGTTAAGATTGCATGCAAAGAAACCATTCGACATGAACCAATCAAAGAAATAGCAAACGAAACACATTGAGGCATAAGGAATCGACATTATACCACTCTCACAGGAAATACCAACGCATAAGCTAGCGAGAGGCCGAGAGGAACCAGAGACTTCAACGAATGAAGGGACTGTGAGCACAAAACCCTCCACATAGCAGAGCAGGGTTTAACAAAACAACGACGAAATGACTAACGAAAACCAAAGTATAGTGTAACAAAAGCCGGGAGCGATAGCCGGACAGAACCCACAGGTGGAGTTTTCCAACCGGTGCAGCCGGTTACAAACCCTCCGAAAAATCTAGAGGCCTGTACATTGCATTTACGCCAACGTTCAGTCATATTTCTTGCTGCCCAGTTGACACGGCACGCCACGTTGGTGGGCTGGGTCATCAAAAGTGGTATCAGAGCAGGTTGACAAATAGGGAGAAATGGAGGGTGGTAGAGGAGGAAGAGGAAGAGGAAGAGCGATTCGGAGAATAGCAGAAGAGGGACTCTGCGAGGAGATTCGCGATTTGCAAGAAAGATTAGCAGTGGTAGAAGTTGGGGGGAGGAGGAACCCAGCAGATGATAGTGATGAGGATGTGGCAGAACCAGAAGGTGAGGTTGAAGGGGTGACATTGGAGCTCCGGTTATTAATGTCAGTTTTGTTGTCTAGTCATAAGCCAAAGCATGAGCTATCCACTTATGACAGAAGTCTGTCTGCAGATGTGTTATTGGATTGGTTAAGCGAAGTGAACAAATATTTTGAGTTTGAGGAAACCAGTGAGGACAAGTAGGTGAAGTTCGCCGCCACAAAGTTGAAAGGACATGCGTCCTTGTGGTGGGACAATGTTCAGGTAGAAAGAAAGAGGCAACACAAACAGCCTATAAAGAAGTGGGCCCGAATGGAGGCAAAACTGAAGGAAAAATTTCTACCAAAAGACTATCAGATTATGTTGTATAGATAGGTGCAGAATTTAAAACAAAGAGGGATGACTGTTAAGGAATTTACAGAAGAATTTTATAAGTTGAACCTGCGAGCAAGGTACGTGGAAGATACCCCAGAAAAGACAACCCAGTTTGTAAATGGGTTGAGGGGGGAAATCCTGGATGCAATCGGTATCCTCTCGCCCGGAACTTTGGATGAAGCTTATCAGTTTGCACTGAAAGCAGAGGAGAAAATTAACAAAAAACAGAATGCCAGGAGAGGAGGCGGAACTGGCAGAGGAAAAGGTAAGGTTTTTGGCAGAGGTAGAAGTGCAAGTTCCAGTGAAGAAGGCAGCAGTTCTAAGTCTGCTGGCACAGCAGAGAGGGACAATAGCACTAGAGGAGGACGACCAGCTCAGCAAGGGCGAGGAAGTGGTCGGGGCAGGGGCACTGTCCAGTGCTATCGTTGCCACAAGTTAGGACACAAGTCGTATGACTGTCCTGAAAGGTGAACCGGTAGGTGGAAGAGGAGCTTATGTTGCTCAGCTAGAGGATGCTGAAACAACACCTCAAGAAGTAGAGAACGCACCTGAGACAGGTGAAGCTTTGGTGTTGAATAAGGTGCTGTTAGAACCAGCAAAAGAAGTTGCGGAGCTTGATCAGCGAAAAGCTCTGTTCCGAACTATTTGCAAGTCACAAGGTAAGTGCTGCAAACTGATCATTGATAGTGGAAGTACCGACAATCTGGTGGCGGTAGAGATGGTGAAGAAACTGGGATTGAAAAAGCTGAAACATCCCACTCCATATAAGGTGTCATGGCTGTAGAAGGGACACCAACTGTTAGTGGATGAACAGTGTGAGGTGGAGTTTCAGATAGGCAGGTATAAAGACAAAATTATCTGCGATGTTATGCCGATGGATGTCTGTCATATTTTGCTAGGACGACCCTGGCAGTTTGACAGAAGTGCAGTTCATGACGGCAAAAAAAATTGTTACAAA
Organism: Pinus taeda; assembly: GCA_000404065.3. Lineage (NCBI taxonomy): Eukaryota > Viridiplantae > Streptophyta > Pinopsida > Pinales > Pinaceae > Pinus > Pinus taeda. The sequence continues at coordinate 90,036 of APFE030107444.1, read as the reverse complement.
TTTGTCAAAGACGGAATCAAGCACACGCTAGTACCCATCAAGGAGGAAAGTACAGCTGAAACCAGTGGGGTAAAAGCGTTGTTGATGGTAGGAAAAGAATTTATAAAGCAGATTGAGGAGAGTGATGTGAATTTCGCTATCATAAGAAGACCAAAAGTAGTAATATTGCATACACAGATTTCAGATTTGCCCGAGGAAATCCAAAAGATGCTGCGGGAGTTTGGGGACATTGTGGTGGATGACCTTCCGGATGAACTTCCACCCAGGAGAGGTATTAGTCACTGCATTGACTTTATACTAGGGGAAAGTCTACCAAATAAAGCAGCTTATCGGATGAGTCCTAAAGACCATGAAGAAATCAGGAAACAGGTCCAGGAGTTGTTGGACAAAGGATTGATTAGAGAGAGCATGAGCCCTTGTGCAGTACCAACTGTTTTGGCTCCAAAGAAAGGAGGAGAGTGGAAAATGTGCACAGACTCTAGAGCCATTAACAAAATTACGGTTAGGTACAGGTTTCCCTTACCGAGAATGGACGATATGATGGACTGTTTTAGTGGGGCGACTTATTTCTCGAAAATTGACTTGAAAAGTGGATATCACCAGATCCGAATTCGGGAAGGAGATGAGTGGAAGACAACTTTCAAGACGAACGAAGGCTTATATGAATGGCTGGTGATGCCATTTGGGTTGAGCAATGCTCCTAGTACGTTCATGCGCTTGATGTATGAGGTACTGAAGGAATTTATTGGGAAATTCGTAATAGTTTACTTGGATGATATTTTGATTTTTAGTAAAACGAAGGAAGAACATTTCAGACATGTTCGTAGTGTGTTGAGGAAACTGCAGCAGAAAAAATTGCTGATCAATCTGAAAAAGTGTACTTTTTTTCAATGGGAGTTAGTGTATTTGGGCTTTGTAATTGCAGAAAACGAATTAAAGATGGACCCAGAAAAGGTGGCAGCTATAGTTAGCTGGCCTTCTCCGGGAAGTTTGTTTGAAGTCCACAGTTTCCACGGATTAGCAAGTTTTTACAGGAAATTCATCAGGAATTTCAGTGAGATCTGCGCACCCATGCTGGATACGATTAAGAAGACAAATCAGCCATTTCACTGGACTGAAGCAGCGGAGAGAGGTTTTCAAATTTTGAAAAAGAAGATTACCGAAAGACCGATATTGAGGCTGCCTGATTTCAACAAACCTTTTCAGGTTCGTTATGATGCCAGTAATATGGCCATTGGGGCAGTACTAAGTCAGGAGGATAGACCAGTCGCATATTTCAGTGAAAAGCTGAACGAGAGTAGACAGAAATACTCAACCTATGACAAAGAATTCTATGCAATTATACAAGCGTTAAATCATTGGAGGCATTATCTGTTGGGTAATGAATTTGTTTTGTTTACAGATAACTCTGCGTTACAGTACATTATGCAGCAACATAAACTGAACCATAAACATGCAGCATGGGTAGAGTATTTACAGAATTTCACGTTTGTACTAAAACATCTTAGTGGGCAAGCAAACAAGGTGGCAGATGCATTTAGTAGAAGGATTCTACTCTTACAGGAAGGTACGATGCAGGTTTTAGGCTTTGAACACCTGAAAGAGCTGTATCAAACAGATGTCGATTTTAAGGAAGCCTATGAGGCTTGTCAAAACCCTCTGTTAAGAAACAACAGTCTGTGGTTGGATTATAATTTACAGGAGGGATTGTTGTTTAAGGGAGGACAGCTGTGTATTCCCAACTTCTCTATGTGTGAAAACATTATTCAGGAAAAACATAGTGGAGGTTTGGCTGGACACTTCGATATAGACAAGACAGTAGCACATGTACGACATTTTTATTTTTGGCCAAAATTACAGCGGGATGTACAAAGGTACGTGAGTAGGTGCAAAGTTTGCCAACTGGCAAAGGGACACAGTCAGAATACAGGTTTGTATTTACCATTACCCGTTCTGAGCCGACCATGGGACTCCGTCAGTTTAGACTTTGTTCTGGGTTTGCCTAAGACACAGCGGGGTTTCGATTCAGTAATGGTTGTGGTAGATCGTTTTTCAAAGATGGCGCAATTTGTACCTTGCAAAAAGACCAGTGATGCTACTTATATAGCACATTTGCTTTTCACTGAGATTGTTCGATTACATGGGCTTCCAAGGTCCATCATTTCCGACAGGGATGTAAAATTCACCGATCATTTTTGGCGAACCCTGTGAAAAAAGTTGAACACCCAATTACAGTTCAGCTCCGCTTATCACTTGCAGATGGATGGCCAAACTGAAGTAGTAAACAGGAGCTTAGGAAATTTGCTTCGGAGTTTAATAGGAGAGAATGCAGGGACGTGGGACCGTGTACTAGCTTAGGCAGAATTCGCATATAACAATTCCCCTAATCGCAGCACCGGTTATAGTCCTTTCCAGATTATGTATGGCATGCATCCACACGGAGTGCATGAGTTACGGGATTTGGGGAAGCTCGAAAAACGAAGTGCTGATGGGGAAGATTTCGCCCAAGCAATGAGAAATTTACATGAGCAAGTAAAGCTGAAATTACAGGACAACAATCAAAAATACAAGCAGCGGGCTAACTCAAAGCGTCGAGAAGTTCAGTTTAACGTTAGGGATGAAGTCCTTGCATATTTACAAAAGGAGCGATTTCCGAAAAGGGAGTACAGCAAATTGAAGTATAAAAAGATTGGTCCCTGCAAAATCATTCGCAAATTTTTTGCGAATGCTTACGAGCTGCAGTTACCACCAGGGATTGGTATTTCTCCCATTTTCAATGTGGCAGATCTGTTCCCTTATGTCGCTGATCCGAAAGATGATACAGCAGCAAAACCACCGCAGGACACCAATTGTGAGGAAAGTTTGTGGATGAGGCAGATGCCAATGGCACCACCCCTTGAGATCGAAGGGATTCTGGACACACAGGTAGTTAGGCGCACACGCAGGAAGGAATATCTGCGGTATTTGGTCAAGTGGAAGAACCGTCCGATAGAGGACAGTTCGTGGCTTAACGCAACGCAGATACAGAAAGCAGGCTATTCTGTCGACAACCTCATGGAACGGAGCCATGACTTTTTGCCACCCCGGGAGCCTGATGCAGGAGCATCCATCTCCGAGGAGACAGAAGGTGGTTGAGTGTCTTATGGAGAAAATAAGAACAAGCAGAGAACACGTGCATAGCTGGACAGGTTATCAAACTTGTCATTTATTTTAATTTTCTTTATTATTTGTTTTATTTCCCAGAAGGTCATTTAGAGACCATGGTAATTGAAAACTGTGCTTTGTTTTAAATTTAGAAATTAGTTAGCAGTAAATTAGCATTTAGTACAAGAAACTGGTACACAGTTGGAATGATTCTGGTAAAACAGTTTAACTGAAAGTGGGAGCAGTTACGCTACCCAGATGTAAAAAACAGAGGGAGACGAATAATGAAAAAAAAATTCCCCTTGAAGAGAAAGAAACAGAACTATTCCTCTGAATAAAAATAAATTGTTTTTAGAACCACTACTAAAACAATTTGTCCATTTACTTTACGTTATGTGTGTTAGCATACATTGAAACCAGAATACAAAGAGAAAACCATACAGTACGCGAATATATCTGGAGAAAGGAAGCTGTACAAGTAGATCACGCGCTGCTACAGGTGACTAATTCACACAGAAAGGAAGGCAGACAAACAACTTCGACAAGCATAACCAGGTAACGCAAAAACAATCATTTTGTACCTTTAACAAGACAAGTAATGTCTGAAAGTAATGATACAGTAATGTATTAAATTCAATCTATATAAACAAGTGCATAGTTTGAAGTTGTCTGAGCATCATATGCTCGCCGGGGCGAGTCCCTTACAAAACACAACTGTTATAAATAAAGTGGAAGCCGCAAATGGCTAAAAGAACCAACAGAAACCCATACAGTTCCATTTGTTACCTACAAAACGACAAATATCTACAACCCAGCACTAAATGACAGAGTGGAGCAACAGTTGACATAACCCAGGAGACTGCAAAAATATCACAGAAAAGAACCCCCATTCCTAACAAATTTACAAACGGAATGACGCCGGAAGGACCCTACCCGGTTTGAGGCTTGTGGGTTCGAGTTAGCTCCAGAAACGTAGGAGGATAAAACCCTCAGCGGCCAACCCCGTGCAGCAACCTGCAAGAACGAGTGCAGGCGTATATTAAAACAATGAAAGACAAGCAAAAACGAATAACAAACAATCTTGAACTGTGGCTCTTACCTGAAGTTGCAGAGGTAGTATTGGGAGAACCCACCGATACCCACGACCTGGAGAACAAGGAACAAACCTGTTAGGGTCGGGAGAAGACGGAACAACAAAGTCTGGCATAGAACCGGAACCTACCTTCGAGATAAGGTTGAGCGAAGTGGTTTGTTGAAGCTTGGAGCTGGAGAGAACTTGTGACAAAACCCATTACAAGTTAATATTGCATGCAAAGAAACCATTCGACAGGAACCAAGCAAAGAAACAAAAAACGAAATGCATTGAGGCATAAGGAACCGACATTATACCGCTCTCATAGGAAATACCAACGCGCAGGCTAGCGAGAGGCCGAGAGGAACCAAAGACTTCAACGAACGAAGGGACTGTGAGCACAAAACCCTCCACAGATCAGAGCAGGGTTTAACAAAACAACGACGAAATGACTAACGAAAACCAAAGTATAGTGTAACAAAAGGCGGGAGCGATAGCCGGATAGAACCCACAGGTGGAGTTTTCCAACCAGTGCAGCCGGTTACAAACCCTCCGAAAAATCTAGAGGCCTGTACATTGCATTTACGCCAACGTTCAGTCATATTTCTTGCTGTCCAGTTGACACGGCACGCCACGTTGGTGGGCTGGGCCATCAGTGTATAGATAGGAAATGGTTGATTCCATCTTGTCTATAATCCACATTGTCTCCCCTAAGTGGAATCAAAGTCTTATCCACTCTAGCTTTTATGAAAAGTTAATAGCTATGATGCACTCAATGGATAGCAACTAGCTCACTGAAATGGAACAATTTTTGGGCCCATTTGCACACTTTATCGAAACCTCTCTATAGGAAAGCATTCTAAAGATAGAAAATAGCGTTAATCTTTTGGTGATATAGGGGCATGAATTCCAAGCTAGATTTGATAAGGGAAATTTTACCAAGCTCGGTAATAGCTATGATGCACTCCATGCACTAGCTCAATTAAATGGAGCAATTTTTAAGCTCATAGAATGATGGTTCAATAAAATTTGTTTTGGGAAATTAGATTAGGTGAACAAATATTATTCAACCAAAATGCTTACCACCAAGAACATTAATTAGAATATATTCTTGAGTATATTCCACAAATTGAACAAGTTAATATAAAATTGCATGAATTGGGATGGCATAAGGTTAATCAATATTAGAAAATATCTAATATCAAAGATCATACATGAGTCTTTGCATCAACCTATTCTAGGGAGCTCCCCCATTAAGAAACGACCATGATATACTTATATATTAATGAAAGAGATATCATTGCCTTGGATGGTAAGTATATTCTTTAATAGGGATCCCAAGGGTGTGGCAATTCTAATGTGGAATAATCCTACAAAATAGAAACCAACCACAACAATATAGCATAGCTATAACACGTGAAATAATGTGGGATTGGTAATTATGGCCAAATATCTCAACTTTTGTTTAGCTCCTTTCTTGATATAAAACCCTCAAATAAGAGTGCATCATAGTTAGAGCACTTGTAGGCCCCCTCAATTTCTTATATCTGTTGACGTTAAGAGGAGAAAAATGACACCATTTTCAACATTTTCATGGAAGATAATAAACTATTAGAGAAAGGAGTGATGATATCTAATAACAATAGAGGTAAATATTAAGCACCATTTAGCAAGCCAATTATTAGCTTCCTATCTTTTCATATCTTTGTCATGAGATCCTTAGTATTCTTGAACTTGAGGAGGTATGATTTAGTTACTAAAGTAATTCTTAAAAAAAACAGTTGTGAGGATTTTTGGAGATTGAGAGAGAGACAACAAGTGGGATGGGATATACAAGTAGGAATAAAATCAAGTATGAAGGGAGACAAACACATAAGAAGAAGGATAGGATGGAAGAGGAAGAAGATGGAAGTATACATAGTTGGCTAGGCCTGCATTTATGGGTAACAAAGAGTGACAAAGATATAAAATAATGTCATCAAGGTAAAACTAAAAATTATAACAATAGTTAAATGGACATAATATAAAATTATGTTAGGATGAACATCGCAGATGTCACTTCACCACATTATATATATTAGATATAGAGATATGAAATAGTGATAAAAAAATGCATAAAAATGACAAGGTTATATCACAAAATCAATTAAAATTTTATCATTAAAATTATAGAAAAAAAAATATGAAACCCAATTTAACATAATATCTCATTTGGAAAACAATTAATAAATCAAATAAAATAAAATAAAAAATAACACAATCTATTAAAAAAAATTGTGTGATATAAAAAACATTGTTGTTAAGTAAGCAATGATATTAATTAATGAAATATATGATTAAAAAACAATAAATAAAAATAAAGAAATAAAAATAACATAACCAATTAAATGAGGTGTGATATTAAAAAACATGGCGTGGGATTAAATTGATGATGTCAACTAAAAAATTATATGCCACGTATATACATCACCATGGCTTCATAAAATAAGTTTTATGATTGGCCAATTATATTATGATTGGTCACTTATATTTCAAATTCAATTGGTGGAAGAGTTTTTAAGAGTTTTTTTCTTTTTAATAAGAGTAATATGATTAAAATTTGAATTTGAATAGATAATGTTTTTTTTTCTTAACCCGCATGAATAATATTATTAAAAATGTTACTACGATGGCTCCCAGGGGTTTTCCAAGGCGCTGAATCCAAATATGCAGTTAAAAAACCATTTTAACTGCTAAAAATCAAGATTTAACCTCATTTCTGCCACCAGATTCCGTCACCGGAATCTCCATAAAGTCGCATTATAGACAACTCCTTTATAAAGCAGTAGTCTATAACGCGACTTTTTGAAAGCCTTTCCGACGGATTTTTCTGCTCAAAATCCGGCAGCAATTCATTGAAATCCCAAGTTTGATAGTTAGTTTCTGCACAATCAATGGCTCCCAGGGGTTTTCCAAGGCGCTGAATCCAAATATGCAGTTAAAAAACCATTTTAACTGCTAAAAATCAAGATTTAACCTCATTTCTTCCGCCGGATTCTGTCACCGGAATCTCCAAAAAGTTGCATTATAGACAACTCCTTTATAAAGCAGTGGTCTATAACGCGACTTTTTGAAAGCCTTTCCGGCGGATTTTTCTGGTCAAAATCCGGCAGCAATTCATTGAAATCCCAAGTTTGATAGCTAGTTTCTGCACAATCAATGGCTCCCAGGGG
>APFE030107444.1:54684-76046 GCA_000404065.3 Pinus taeda | reverse complement strand
CAGTAAAAGAAAATATATTTTTCATTTAAGAGTTATTTATATGAGAATATTTTATTACAGTGCTCCTCACTAAATGTTTAAATTAATTATTATTACCTTTTAAAACAGTAAAAGGCCTTATGCTTATCTATAAAACCTAGTGAATCACCTTATCAATTATTTACCAAATAATAACTTAAATGATAGTTAAGTTGCCTGTTGGCCGAGGTTGACCTCGTTGTTTTGTGATTCCTTCACAAATGGTAGACACGACGCATGCCAGGGCACTGTGTAACGCCCTGCGTCTTGCGAGTCACCCGGGCGCGCCCACCAAACAGACGAGTTGAATGAAATGAAGGTGTGCGACCAAACAGGCAAGACATTATGTGGGCGAAGTGCGGTTGCACATTTGTACATGGGCGAGCTGGGTGCTCGACCCACAATCGACTAAATGAAGATTGCAACAGGCGAGCTAAGGAGGGGGCGGTCCCACGAGTTGGGCGGGCCAACCAACCTCTTGAACGAGTTTACAATGTAAAGGCAAGTTGGCTGGGAAAGTGAGATGAGTCAACCGGGTGGCACGACTCACCCACTGTGCCATATATATTGGCGGTGTGGTTGGGTGGAATCAACCAACGAACAACCAAGCGAAGTCATCGAGCTACATGGAGAAGTGCGAAGGGCAGGTGCAGAGCTGCAATGAGGTGCAGCGCATGCGCCCGCACCTGTGTGGAAGTCAGGTGAAGAGCTCGGGTAGAGTTGCAAAGTGGGGGTGTAAGGTGGAGTCAGGAGACGGGCCGCACGAAGGCGTGCCCACTGGCGAACTGAGGCACACGAGCGACCCGCAGTAGGGCGCCCGCCGAACAACACAACCATGGGTGGACGTGCAACCCGGGTAAGGGTGCGCTGTGCACACCAGGTAGGTGTTCAGGGAAGGAAATCGGTTAAGTGTGGATTTGTGAGGTGCGACCAATGTGCAAGGCGTGCACGATTTGGGCGCCCGTTTGGAAAAACGACACAATTGTAAACGTCAGTGGAGCTTTTTCTCCCAGTCATCTATATTCTTGAAAATCCATAATAAAAGATTATTATTGCATATGATGGTGATCTCTTTGCTGTGTTGAATGTTTATGTTGAATGTTATAATGTTAATGGATTACGCACATTAATATTGATGTTTAAATATGACGAATGTTAGGCGTAGTTAGTAAAGTAATTTAACAAATGAACATGTTAAGTACTTAGGCGGTGCTGCATTATTGCCAATTAATGAAAAAAGAATTGGAGGTGTGACAGAGGGTAGCGGAGCTAATTTCAGAGAACAAACATGTATGCAGGGAAAAGTTATGGAGAAATCATGGATTAATAGTCTGCGTTTCGTGGACTTGGTAGTTCATGGCAAGACCTGTTTAGTCAATTTAGTGTGTCCTAAATTGCTACATTAATTATCAATCCACGAGTCGTAAACTGATGAAGTGTGGCACACTGTATGTGCAAGACAACCTCTTTCTTACATTATTGTTTTCAGTTTTTATCTTGTTTTTGGGGTTCTTTTTTTGTTGGTCTCCTAAAGTGTCTAATGCAAATGAAAATCCTATTCTAAGGTCTTAAGAATACTTTTAAAGGTCATGTGTGGATGTAGAATTTAAGACAAGGTTTATGCCTCTTATGTTAATTTCCAAACTTAGCACTTCAAAGATCTCAAAACATGCTATTGTAAAATCAGAATCTAAACAAAAGTGTAAACATGTAGCTACTTAAATCAAGCAAAAGATGAAGCACTGAACATGAAGTTACCGTCTCTGCTGTCCATCTAATTACAGAAACAAAATCTAAACTACTACACTCAAAACCAAAAATAAAGAAGTTGGAAACTACTCACTGATTTCACCCATAATTTCGATATTTTCAATTAACTACTAAAATGGGGTTAAGCTAAGGATACCAGAAATAACGTCATATGGCATGAAAGAATGGCATTTAACTATCTACTTGCAGATTAATGAAAGCAAAATCAATTACTTCACCTACAATCCAATAGCTCGCCAATTAAATTCTAAATTGGGGTTAAGCTAAAGGCACCGGAGATAATGTCATGTAGCATAAAGAACTGATATCTAATTTTTCTACTTACAAACTAATGAAAGCAAAATCAAATTACTTCACATACAATCCGATAGCTTGCCAATTAACTTCTAAAATGGGGTTAAGCTAAAGGCACTGGAGATAACATCATGTAGCATAAAGAACTTATATCTAAACTGTCTACTTGCAAATTAATGAAAACAAAATCAAATTACTTCACCTACAATCCGATAGCTTGCCAGTTAACTTCTAAAGTGGGGTTAAACTAAAGGCACTAGAGACAACATCATGTAGCATGAAGAAATTGATATCTAAACTAGCTAAAAGCAGTAAACAAATCTCAAGCATGACAATTGCAATTAAAAGCTAAAGTACATCAGAGGAAGCAGGTCCCATATCACTACTTGATGCAAAAACTATATTAAAAAGCTTGAGCATAACCTATCCTGAAATGCACTGATCAGTGTTAGTGAAAAATATAACAATGTTGCAACAATGCTGCAAAAACATGTACAAGAATGAAATGATTAATACCATAAACGAATCATGAGAAATGTACAATTCAAATAGAAGAAAACATGCATCAAAAACTATACAAAAACGAAAAGCAAGACCTAAGCCAACACGGGCCCTCTGCACAGCCTTGGCTTAATACGTTGTCACCTCAAAATCACGATTTAAACAGTCATAAGAAAACAAAGTTTTTTTGTATTGCAAAATAAAGAATATGTCTTCTCGTTACAATAGCAAAACTAACACTAAAACAACACCATCAAGACTAACTACTTTCATTGAAAATGCTTATACTTATAGGAGAAATGGATAGCTGTCTCTTGGAGAAAAATCTTCAGCAGAGGACACGTGACAGGAAAAAACCCAGCAGTTTAGCCTCTTGGTTTCCATAAACATTAAATCTATGAAAGGTGGGTGTTAGATTGCGTCATGGAGATGCCCTGCAGATGGAAAAAGTGGATCCATGAACCCAACAACGGTTTCTGACTTTTTCACGCCCTGGAACAGAGTCCTAATTGACGTAGGACTCTTCGGTTGACCATCCTTTGACCGATGCATATCTTAATGAATTTGGATAAACAGATAGGACCTTGTCCATGTATGGATCATTTTTGAATAGCCCATGTGCCTCGTTTCTCCTACTGACACCTATAACCTAGAGAACATTGAAAACTGCTACGGAATTGTGAGTCGGCTACAAAAAATGGATACATTCCATAGCTGATGGAAAAAATCTAAATCAAATAGCACACACAAGAATATAGTTTGAAAAACACTTAAATGCACTCCTAGAATCAATATGTTACAACCTTTGATAGCTTATGAGGCACTGATGTGGGAAAATGGAAGAGAAAAGGTTTAGAAAAGTATGTAGGAGAGAGGTAGTTATGGGGCTCAACATACCCCCACTGTGAAGATGTTGCATGTCCTCATGCAACCAAAAATGTGATTATCCTTGCTTCGATTCATTTGCTCTGAGACTTCTGCTAATACATCTAACCTTTTCTTCTTCTTCCTTGGTGTCACTGTCATCTTGGGCCTCATCATAAGGCACCTGTATTTGAGATTGATAAGGGCTCTGCTCAACTTCCTATTCTTCTTCTTCAATTTCCTATTTTTCTTGTTGCACAATCCTAAATGCAGAATGGTGTTGTCATGGATGATTTTGTCCAATTTGTTTTGCTCTTTCAATGTCTCATTTTCCCTTTTGATATGTTTGTTCAGGACTTCTAGTTCATAAACCTCTTGTTTTAATGATTGGATCAAAATTTCCTAAGTTGTACCGGGTTGATTAGATGAAGTGTCATGTTCTATTGTAGTATTTTCCAATGATTCAATAAAATCATACGTCTATTACTGAATTTGATCAATTTTTGGTGTGGTATTCCTTGGATTGATTTCAAAATGTAGTGGAGGAGAAGGAGAATGTTGTGGACCATAGTCAAGAGGAGTGATTTCTGGTGACTGTTCTAGTGTTTCCCCTCTTAGGTCGATGAAGTAGGTTTCTTTGATTTGCATTTTCTTCAGTTTGCCTTTAAGTCTTGAGCTCCTTCTTAAACTCAGTGAGCTGGTATCTCCCTTTTGTATATTTTGTTTCTCATTTCCTTTTTCTTTTGCCTTATTTGACTATTCTTTAAGTTGAATTAGCCTCTCAGAAAGTACATGTTCTTCTTTTGAAGAAGGTTCTGGGGTCTGATAAATATCTTCAACATTTATTTTCCCTTTCTGTTTTACTTGTTTTCTAATCTCAGTCAAAGTCTCAAACAACATTTCTTCTTTACTGGTTTCCTTGGTTATGCTAGTAAGAGTATCTTGAATGTTTACATTTGTTCTTCTTCTCCTACTTTTTCTTGTTGAGATACCCTTCGGCATTTCAAGTGGGTCCTTAAAGAAATTCCTAATTAGGAATTGTTCCCATGTATCCCCTCTCTCTTTCAATTGATTTTCAACCACAATTTTAACATGGTTGTGATGATAAAGATGAGGCTCTACATCATCCAGATTCTTTTGTACAGTGGTAGACATCTTTTTCAAGCTACTCAACAAGAAATAAGGGAGATTAATGGTTTGAATCTCTAGAAAAGTCATTAATAACCTTATGTGGTACATGTACATAGACTCATAATTTCCTTCACATGTAATTAATTTTTGAATTATCAACAACAGACTAGTCCATTTTTCTTTTAGGGCTGAAACAAGAATGCCTCATTTAAAAACAGATATGTCCATACCTGGGTTACGCAGAATGATCCTCCAGGCCTTTTCATCAAAGTCCTTATTTTTGAACCATAATTCTCCTTCCTGTGGTAGTTCTGTTGCTGCTGTAATGGATGCCTCTGTTATCGGGAATTTGATATCCCCAATCTCGACTTCCATATCGTTGAAGGACCTTGTAAACGTCTTTGTGACTTCTTTATTATGACCCCTGAACTTCTGAATAAAATGCAACCATTTTTCTTTCCTTAACATGCTTTTTAGTTGTGGATAACCCTCCATAAATTTCGCCCCATCTAGCTCTGTTCTTACCAGAAGACCCATTCCTCCTCCTTGCTTCAAAAATACCTCTGTTAATGATGGTTTCACGGAGGCAGAACAGTGATATGAGCGGAGAATGAAAAAAAAGGGTTGCAGAGAAACCAATGGTTACAAAGCGAGAAGAATATGGAGCATGCAATGAGAAAAAGTTCTCAGAGCAGCAGTCTGTATAAACAAACCCTGAACTGACAATCATAGAACTCGGTGTGAGAGTATGGAAACAGAGTGAGATTGGTGAAACTAAACACAGCTTGAAATAAAAGGATGCGGAGTGGACGTTAGTGAATTCATAAAATGACTGCGGAGTGAAGCGTTAGAGGAGGAGAGCCGTGGTCAATTGTCTTACATCTTCATGATTAGTTGGTTCAACAGGTGTAACGCGGACGTAGAATTGAGTACGAGTTAAATTCAGAAGAGGATTATGAGGCCATTGGAATTTGATGCAGAGGTCATGGTAGAGTTATGCAGAGGTCGTGGAGGAGTTAAGGCAGCTATCAAATCAATCATTACACGTTATGGAGTTTGTGGTTTTACAAACTATACAAATTATATGTTTAAAGTTCTATTTGAAAATGATTTTGCTCATACCTTATAATCTTACCACTTCCATTCGCTAACTTTTGATTGGCTGCCTCTTGTAGGTGCTTTTAGGTGCTGACATTTTCAAAAGATTTTCCTCTTCCATACCTACATTTGACTTTCATCATTATTTGGCTAATCACTTGACTATCACTATAGAGTAACAGAGGATTAGCTGTGGAATCAACAATCAGCAGCGGCATCAGTATTCAGCTACGAAATCAGGATTCATATGCGGAAACTGACATAGTGAATAACACATGACTTGGCGAACTGAATGGAGATAGATGGAAATGAATAATGACTGAATGAATGATATATAGAAAGGTGAACATGAAGATAAACTGAAAGAAATTTTATTGGTGGAATGTGGTGGTGAGGTGGAATGAAATGGAATGAAATGAAATGACATGAAATCAAACAACTATGAGTAAAATGAGAGAGATTTTTTTTTGGGAAAATATAGGGCATCAGAAGCTTCTGATTTTTGCCCTGTATTTTCTATATAAGACTACCAATCATTTAAGGCTTATACATTTTTTTTTTTAGATGATGATGAAAAGAACAAAGACTATGCTAGTGGAGAAGAAGGATTCTTCTTCACTAGCCTCATTGTAGAATTATCTTGAAATATTTTAATAAACTACTCCTTTGAGAGTGGCTTATGATAGATATTCAATATGTGACCATTCACAATGAGAGGAGTTTGATACTCATCAATTTTTTTTATTCTTACTGTTCCATTTCTAAAAACTTTTCCAATATCGCCCAAGCCAATGAGTCTGAAATTTACCTTGAAAATCTTTGAACTTGGAATCAAATAGCAATGCCCAATCTCCTTCTTGAAACTTTTTTTCCTTTATGTATTTGTCATGCCACTTAGCTCTTTGATGTTGAACTAGATCAATTCTTAAAATTCCTTCTTTTCTAATCTCATCTAGTTCATTCAATTGATCCATTCTATGCTTTTTGGTTTCTGATAGATCCATTTCCAATTGAACTGCCATCCGAAGGTCTTAACTTGGAACTCAATGGGGAGCACAACTTCCTTTCCATAAACAAGTTCATAGGGAGAATGTCTTGTTGTGTTCCTCCATGTGGTTCTATAGGCCCATAAGGCTTCAGAAAGCCTTTCTGCCAATCTCTTCTGTGTAGATGAACAGTCTTGGTAATGACGCCTTCAATTATTTTGTTTGTGAACTCCATTTGACCATTTGCTTGCGGATGGTAAGGAGTGGATTTTCTGTGCTTGACCTGGTACTCTTCCATCAGCTTCTCCATCAGTCTGGATGTGAATTGACCTCCTTGATCTGTCACAATCTCTCTTGGAACACCAAAGCAAGTAAAAATATCCTCATAAAGAAAACTAACAACTGAATTTTTAGTAGCAGAAAATAATGCTTTGGCTTCTACCCATTTAGTGGCATAATCAGTACCTATAAATATATACTTTTTCTATTTAGATGGATGACAAATAGGTCCAATAAAGTCTAAAGCACATTTTTCAAAGTGTTTGATGAGGACCTGAGGTTGTAATGGCATCTCATTTGAGGGGGTAGGTTTCCCTACCCTTTGGCAGTTGTCACACCTTTTGACATATTGTTTTGCATCTTTGAAGAGGGACAACCAATAATATCCTAAATAAAGGATTTTATAGGTTGTCCTCTTGTCAGCAAAGTGTCCACCGCATGGTTCATCATGACATGCTTTGAGAATATCAGGCATTTCATGTTCCCTGACACATCTTCTGATCACAAAGTCTGACCTTGTTTTAAACAATTCGTTAGAAATCCATGACTATCTTGAACTCTCCTGAATAATATTTCTTCTTTCACTAGGAAATAAATGTGGAGGTAGTTTCCCTGTAACCAAATAGTTAGCCATGTCTGCAAACCAATGAGTTTTAGTAGTTACTGTAAATAAGTATTCATCAGGAAACTTATCCTCTATAGGAGAATCTTCTTTGATATTCTGAATCGTAGAGAAGAAATCAGCTACTGTGTTTTGTTTCCCTGGTCTATCTAACACATTAATATTGAATTCATACAAAAGTAGGAGCCACCTTGTAACTCTGCCATTAGTAACAGGTTTGTTCATTAGATATCTAGTTGTAGAATGATAAGTATGAATAAAAGTTTCATAGCTTGTTATATAATGTCTGAACTTATTAATTGCATGAACAATAGAAAATAACTCTTTTTCAGTCACAATATAATTCAACTCAGGGGGAGTCAAATTTTTACTGGTATAGTAAATGGCATAAGGAACCAAGTCTTTTTGTCCAACACAACTCCTAGAGCTGTATCTGAAGCATCTGTAGAAATATGGAAAGGAAGTTTCTAATTTGGTCCTCTCAAGATAGGCGCTTCATATATTCTTGTTTTCAAAGCTTCAAATGTTGATTGGCAATCATGCCTCCATTTGAATTCACAGTCTTTTGTAAGAAGTTTGAAGAGTGTAGATGCTATTTTGGTAAATTTTTCTATAAATCTTCTAAAATATCCAGTAAATCCTAGAAAACTTCTAACATCTTTTTGACAATTTGGAATAGGTAAATTAGATATGACTTCAACTTTTGATTTATCAACTTTAATCCCATCCCCTGAAATATGATGTCCCAAAACAATGCCTTCAGTAAACATCATAAAGCATTTTTCATGGCTTAATGAAAGGTTTGTTTCTTTACATCTTATAATGACTTTTTTCAAATTTTCTAAGACTTCTTCAAATGTATTACCATATACTCTAAAATCATCCATATACACCTCTACACAATCATGGATTAGAATAGAAAAAATTCCTAGTACTGCTCCTTGGAATGTTGTGGGTGCATTGCATAATCCAAAAGGAAGCACTCGGTAGGCAAAAGTTCCCCATGGACAAGTAAATGTGGTTTTATCTTGATTTTCAGGTGCTACCTGAATTTGATTATAACCACTAAAACCATCCATAAATGAAAAGTACTTTTTGCCTGTTACTGTATCTAATACTTGATCGATAAAGGGAAAAGGAAAGTGATCCTTCAAGGTTGCTTTATTCAATTCCCTGTAATCAATGCACAACCTCCACTTACCATTCTTTTTGGGTACTATAACCAAGGGAGAAACACATCGGCTATCTGAAATTGGGTAAATGAAGTTCACATTGAGTAGTTTTTGGAGATCTTCTTTCACAATCTTCCTAAGATTTGGATTCATCCTTCTTTGAGGTTATCTGATTGGTATACTATTTTCCTCAATATAAATATGATGGATGCAAGTCTTAGGGTCAATACCTTTCATATCAGTATACTCCATGCAAATGCAGTAGAATGCTTTTGCAAGATTTTGGTTAGCTCTTCTTGTTGTAATTTTTCCAAACTTTTATTAATATTCAATGTTTTTTGTGGAAAAATTTCAACTGCAGAACTACCAAACTCTTCCATATAGTAGAGAGATATTTTCCTTGATGACAAATATTCAATATCAGAATCTAACTGAAATTGTGTGTGGTCATATTCTGAAGATGTTTCAAAATTTTCTAATGTATTCAAGATTTGACTATCTTCACTAACTTGAGAGAGAGTAAAGATAGGTTGTATATTATCTTCATCATTGACCTATTCATTGTCTCCTACTTCTATAACGACTTTTGCTGGAGGATACAAAGTGAATTTCTTTGTTGAACCACCATAAAAAATGTACATGTCCCCAGATCTACAACTAATAAAAACATTAGTTATGGCTAGCCAAGGTCTTCCTAAGATGAGTGGGTGCCCTCCTAGATTACTTTTGGGAGTCAAAATCGTGAAATCTACTGGATATTCCCAAGAATCTAAGGAGACCGAAATGTCTTCTAGTACACCAACTAGTTTGATTACTGATCTATCTGCAAGTTGCAGTAAGGTAAGTGTAAAAATAAAATTAGGAAGTTTAGGTTGTTCCATAGTCTGTCTACTCATAATGTTTATAGAAACTCCTAAGTCAATCAATGTATTTGGAATTTCTATCCCATTTATGTGTGTCTTGATAATTGGACTACCTGGATCCACATATTTCTGCATGGTAATCTTTCCCATCATGGCATCTGCTATTTTTCCCACCATGTGGATTCTTTTTGTCTCTTGGTTTCCTACCTGGTCTTTTGATACTCAACTCCTTTATTGTTTTTGCTAGAATAAGAATCTCTCTAATGGCTTCTAGCAAGGGAATCTTAATACAGACATTCCTTAATTCATTTAGGAAATCATAGTCAGGCAACAAGATTTTTTTTCCACCCCTTTGTCAATTTGTAATCTTTTAGAAAAAGGAGGTGTGGATGTAGATTCAAGTTGCTCAACTATAGGAGTTGTGGGGTTTGATTCTATTTTTTTTTTTTTTTTTTTTTTTAATGGTTGGGTTTTGATGGTATGCTTCTTCAAAAATTTTATTAACTTTAAGAGAATCCTCCTCAAAAATATCTTGCTCTTGAACATCTATAGAAGTTTTTTCCCTTTCTAAAATCCTACCAGATCCAATTGAACATCATTAAGATCTAGAGGAACAATCATGTAGGTAGGAAATTGTTGTCCTTCTACCATGTAAGCATTTTGAGGGTTTTGTTGTTGGGATATGGTAATGGCTAGGCTGGTAGTTGATTTGGCTTCTGTTGAAACGGAAGCAAGAGTTGAGGATTTTGATTTGGTTGAGGAGGATGTTGTTGATTTTGTGGGATAGAATAGCCCTGAAAAGATGGAGGATATTGATAAAATTGAGCAAATCACCCATAAGGATTTTGTACCTCTTGTGCCCATGACTAAGATTCATACTAATTTTGAGGTTGGGGCCAAGGTTATTGCCAAAAATTACAATTTGGTGGGGGTTGAAAATTCATAGGATTGTTAAATCCTTGATTTTGTTACAATTGCCAAGGTCATCTTGAAACAAAACAAAGAGATTCTACTGAATTTGGGTCC
Organism: Pinus taeda; assembly: GCA_000404065.3. NCBI lineage: Eukaryota > Viridiplantae > Streptophyta > Pinopsida > Pinales > Pinaceae > Pinus > Pinus taeda. The sequence continues at coordinate 65,422 of APFE030107444.1, read as the reverse complement.
TCTTGAAAGACAGCTTTGAGTTCTAGGATTGAAGGACAATCCTTGGTCTCATGATTTTCTGAGCAAATCATACATGTTTCTACAACTTTTGCATCTAAGGGACATTCCCTTAGAGCATGTTTCTTTCTACATTTTGGGTAAAAGACGGCTAAGGCATCAGCTTCTGTTTTCTTCTTGTTTTGAATTTTAAGGGTGTCTATTTGTTCACTAAGGCTCCCTAAAATGTCAGTTTTGAATTCATCAAGCATATTTCCAAGCTCTGCTCTACTTACTGATCTAGTTGCAGATTTGTTTGCTCTAATAAGAGAAGGATCTCTAGGCCCTTTTCCAATTTTAGATTTTGCCCCTAAGAGATGGACACATAGTTCTGCTATGTCATGTAGTGGAATTTGAGAAATATCTCCCTTCCCCATCATGTTTAAAATCTCTATCCATTCATCTCTAATGGCTTTCAATAGAAAGGCTTTCAAGGTTTCCTCATCTAAATTGCTCATTTTCGCTCTCTTTAAGTTGTATTGAAATATTTCAAGTAAATCCTCCAAGTTCTCGTCTTCTTTTTGCATCATTTTGAATACCTCATCATTATGATTAGTGGGAATACAATAATCCAGATATCTATCCAAAAATGTTTGCTTCATATCATTCCAAGTCCTAATAGATTGAGTGACTAATCCCATGAATCATTTTAGAGCAACCCCTTTCAATGTTGAAAGAAACAGTTTGAGTTATTGAGAGTCTTCTAGATAGTCATAGGTTTGGCATAAGACTTCAAACTCAAATCGAAATGTCTCAGGACCATCGCTTCGCAATCCATAAGAGTTTGGGAGGACAGATGGTGAAATGTTTTTCATTGTTGTATGGGTTTCCTCACTGGCTATAGGGAATCCAATTGAGTTATATCCTCCCCTATTTCCCCCATCATTACCTCTACCTCCTCCATTGTTACCTCTACCACCACCTCCATTATTTCCTCTACCTTTACCCCCTCCTCCAAATAGTGGAAATTCTCCATCTAGCACTTCTTCTGCCATGATAGTTTCCTTAGGGTCTTCTAGTTCTTTTATTAATGGCTGATGAGAGAGAGTCTCTACCTCTTCTTCTTCTCTGGGTGATTCTACTTCTTTTACTGCAATATGTTCCCCTATAGAGGTGAAGAAGGGCTCTTCACCTAGGTCAGATTTAGTAGATAGTGTGGGAGAATCTTCTAATTTGGTTGTTGCCCCTTGAATTCCAAGAATCCTAAGGCTGGGAGTATCAGTCTGGGATGGAGGTGTATCTTGTTTATGCCTTGAAGTAGTTGGAGTTGTAAAAATCGAACTTTTGGCCCTAGCTATAAACCTTCCCCTAGAATTTCTTGCTCTATGCATGTCATTTTTTATTTTTAATGAATTTTTTTCAGGCTAATGATCCTTTTACTGATCTTCTAGATCACACTAGGTGCAAGAAGAGAGCATACTCAAGAAATTATTAAACTAGTAACTCTCTTCTATGATCCTCCAGATCACACTAGGTGCAAGAGGAGAGCATACTTCAAGAAGTTATCATTTTTTCCTTTTTTTTTTAATGTAAGAGATAGGCTTCCTAGTTACACTTCCCTGAAAATGGTGCCAAAATATTTAGTCGAATTAGTGTGTCCTAAATTTCTACATTAATTATCAATCCCAGAGTCATAAACTGATGAAGTGTGGTGCACTGTACGTGCAAGACAACCTTTCTTACTTTATTGTTTTCAGTTTTTTTCTTGTTTTTGGGGTTTTGTTCCTGTTGGTCTCCTAAAATGTCTAATGCGAATGAAAATCCTATTCTAAGGTCTTAAGAATACTTTTAAAGGTCAAGTGTGGATGTAGAATTTAAGACAAGGTTTATGCCTCTTATAGTAATTTCCAAACTTAGCACTTCAAAGATATCAAAACATGTTATTTGTAAAATTAGAACTTGAACAAAAGTGTAAACATGTAGCTACTTAAATCAAGCACAAGATGAAGCACTGAACATGAGGTTACCGTCTCCACTATCCATCTAATTACAGAAACAAAATCTAAACTATTACAATCAAAACCAAAAATAAAGAAGATGGAAACTAGTCATTGATTTCACACTAATTTCGATATTTCGTCAATTAACTTCTAAAATGGGGTTAAGCTAAAGACACTGGAAATAACGTCATATGACATGAAAGAATGACATTTAACTATCTACTTGCAGATTAATGAAAGAAAAATCAATTACTTCGCCTACAATCCGATAGCTCACCAATTAACTTCTAAAATGGGGTTAAGCTAAAGGCACCAGAGATAACGTCATGTAGCATAAAGAACTGATATTTAAACTGTCTACTTGCAAACTAATGAAAGCTAAATCACATTACTTCACCTACAATCTGATAACTTGCCAATTAACTTCTAAAATGGGGTTAAGATAAAGGCACCAGAGATAACGTCATGTAGCATAAAGAACTGATATCTAAACTGTCTACTTGCAAATTAATGAAAGAAAAATCAAATTACTTCAGCTACAATCCGATAGCTCGCAAATTAACTTCTAAAATGGGGTTAAGCTAAAGGAACCAAAGATAACGTCATGTAGTATGAAGAAATTGATATCTAAACTAGCTAAAAGCAGTCAACAAATCTCAAGCATGACAATTGCAATTAAAAGCTAAAGTACAGCAGAGGAAGAAGGTCTCATATCACTACTTGATGCAAAAACTATATTAAAAAGCTCGAGCATAACCTATCCTGAAATGCACTGATCAGTGTTAGTGAAAAATATAACAATGCTGCAAAAACATGTACAGGAATGAAACGATTAATACCATAAATGAATCATGAGAAATGTACAGTTCAAATAGAAGAAAACATGCATGAAAAATTATACAAAAATGAAAAGCAAGACCTTAGCCAGTAGGGGTCCTCTGCACAGCCTTAGCTTAATACGCTATCACCTCAAAATTACGCTTTAAACAGTCATAAGAAAACAAAGTTTTTTTGTATTGCAAAATAGAGAATATGTCTTTTTGTTACAACAACAAAACTAACGCTAAAAAAACAACAAAAAGACAAACTACTTGCGTTGCAAATGCTTATACTTATAGGAGAAATGGATAATTGTATTCTGGAGAAAAATCTTCAACAGAGGACACATGAACGGGACAGAACCGGGTAGTTTAGCCTCTTGGCTTCCATAAACATTAAATCTACGAAAGGTGGGTGTTAGATTGCTTCATGGGGATGGCCTGCAGATGGAAAAAGTGGATCCATGAACCCAGGAACGGTTTCAGACTTTTTCATGTGCCAGAACAGAGTCCTAATTGACGTAGGACTCTTCGGTTGACCATCCTTTGACCGATCCCTTTCTTCATGAATTCGGCTAAACAGATAGGACCTTGTCCATGTATGGATCATTTTTGAACTGCCCATGTGCCTCGTTTCTCCTACCGACACCTGTAACCTACAAAACAATGAAAAAAACTGCGGAATTGTGAGTCAGCTGCGGAAAATGGCTACATTTTGTAGCTGATGAACAAAATCTAAATCAAATAGCACACACAAGAATATAGTTTGAAAACCTCTTAAATGCAGTCCTAGAATCAATATGTAACAATCTTTGATAACTTATGAGGCACTGATATGGGAAAATGGAAGAGAAAAGGTTTAGACAAGTATGTAGAAGAAAGGTAGTTATGGGGCTCAACAAGACCATCCAAGCTCTTGTGGACACTGGGCCCACTCATAACTTCATGACGACACGGTTAGCAAGAGAGGTTGGACTGATGATCTTCCCATCAAATGTGGAAGTCAAGGCGATGAACTCTAGAGCTAAACTGGCGGGCTTGGCACACAAAGTGCGTGTGCAGATAAAAGACTAGAAAGGTCAGTTGGACTTAACAGTGATGGAGATGAATGACTTTGATATGATATTGGGGCAAGATTTCTTGAAGGGAAACAAGGCAATTGTTTTCCCCTTCTCTAATGAAGTGTTGCTGGTTGGACAGTCACAAACTTGGACTTTGCCCACTCATAGGCAAAAACGGGAAGTCAAGGTGCAACATGTTTTTGCACTAAGTTTGGAGAAAAATATGAAGGAACCAGACATGGAGACATACGGTTATGTTCAAGGGAGTCAAAGGTGATGGAGTGGGGACCCCTGTTCCAGCTGAGATTTTTGAGTTATTGGCCAAATATGTATATTTGATGCCCGATAAGCTACTAAAGAAACTTCCAGCTAAAGCACCTAATCGGTTGTCAGGACCTGAGTTGGAGGAGTTGAAATGATAGTTAAAGGAGTTAGTTGATGCAGGTTTCATCAGACCTTCAAGCTCCCACTATGGAGCTCCGGTATTGTTCTAACGAAAGAAGGATACGAATGAGCTATGGATGTGCTATGATTACCATGATCTTAACAAGTAGACAACAAAGAACATGTATCCTTTGCCATTGGCTACGGATTACTTTGACAAGCTTGCGAAAGCCCGAGTGTTTTCCAAGATGGACTTGAGGCATGGATATTATCAAGTGCCGATAGCTGAAGGAGACGAGAAGAAGACTGTGATCATAACAAGGTATGGTAGCTTTGAATTCCTTGTTATGCCATTCGGATTGTGCAATGCTCCTCTACATTTTGCACTTTGATGAATGATGTTCTATGTCCATACTTGGATTCGTTCATAGTAGTATACTTGGATGATATAGTGGTGTAAAGTGATAACATGGAGGATCATAAGAAGCACTTGGCAATGGTGTTCGAGGCACTAAAGGGAAATTAGTTGTACTTGAAGAAGTCTAAGTGTGTGTTTGCTTAGACTGAGATTCTGTTCCTTAGACACTATGGGTCAAGGGTATATACGGATGGAGCCGAGCAGAGTGAAGGCGATCGTGGACTGGGTTGAACTAAAGAATGTCCATGATATGAGGGTGCTTCTGGGCATGACCAACTACCAACAAAAGTTTGTAGAGGGGTACTCCAAGGTAACATCATCACCAACAGACTTGTTGAAGAAGGACAAGAGATGGAGTTGGATGGACAAATGTCAGGTGGCATTTGATGATTTGAAGAAGAGGATGGTTACAACACCAATACTGAAGTTTCCAGACTTCGAGCAACCATTTTAGGTACACACAGATGCTTCAAATTTTGCCATAGGAGGGGTTCTTATACAGGATGGGCATTCGGTGGCGTATGAGAGTCAGAAGTTGCAGGATAGAGAACGTGGGTATCCAGTCCATGAGAAGGAGATGACTGCAATCATTCACTGTCTTCATGTGTGGATTCATTACTTGATTGGAAAGTTGTTTGTTGTCAAGACAAACAATGTTGCAGCAAGTTATTTTGCATCACAACTGAAGCTTTTTGCAAAGCAAGCTTGTTGGCAGAACTTCTTGGCAGAATTCGACATGACTATTGAGTATAGACTAGGGAGACTCAATGCGGTAGCAGATGCCCTTAGCAGGAAGGGACAACTTGCAGCATTGGAAGGAGAAAACCAAGCAACAAGGAGTAGGAGTCGAGTTCAGATGTCAGAAGAGATGTAGAATAAGCTCAAGGAAAGTGTTGAGACCGATAGTTAGGTGCAGAATATAGTGAAGCAGATGAAGGAGGGAAAGACACGAAAGTTATTTCTCCGAGATGGATTCTTCTTCTTTAGAAACCGACTCTATGTTCCGAAGTCTTGTGGGCTTAGGAGGCACCTTTGAAGGAATGCCATGACTCACCATGGGCTAGCCACCGAGGGCAGCGCCGTTCTTTGGCATTATTGGAGAGATGATTCTTTTGGGAGAAGATGCGGGAGGATGTAGAGGAGTATGTCCATACGTGGATGGGTTGTAAATAGGACAAATCGAATACTCAGAGGCAAGGAGGTCTGTTGTAGCCTTTACTGATTCCTGAGAGACCATGGATGAATGTCTCGATGGAATTCATCACTCAGTTGCCATAGGTACAGGGGTATAATGGGATAATGGTCATGGTTGATCATTTTTCCAAGTATGTTGTATTTGTTCCAACAAAGATGCCTTGTGGAGCCGAGCAAACTATAGCATTGTTCTTCAAGAACATAGTGAATTATTGAGGGATTTCATTAAGCATTGTGTCGAACCGACATCGCGACTTATAGGAAGATTTTGGACCACATTGTTCAAGTTAGTCGGGACAAAGTTATTGATAAGTTCGAGTTACCATTTGCAGATAGATGGATAGACCGAGAGGATCAACACATTACTGGAGGATTACTTGAGACATTATGTGATGGCTGATCAGAAGAATTGGCTTGAACTCTTGGATGTGGCTCAGTTTAGCTACAACATACAAAAGAGTTCTGTGATAGGGTATAGTCGATTTGAGTTGGTGAATGGACAGATGCCAGTCACACCACATATCGTAGTGACAGGAGGTTTGTTGAGGATTCCTCATGCAAAGAAATTCATGAAGGTTTGGGATGATACCTTGGAGTTGGCACAGTTGCGCTTGCACGAAGCTGCAAGGAGAATGAAAAAATGGACAAGTAAGGGAAGACGAGATGCACACTTCAGTGTGGGATATATGGTGTTCCTCGGGATTACCGGAGATCAATTTCAGCCACCTAAGGGGGCTATGAGATCATTGAAAAGAAAAAATGAGGGGCTATTCCAAGTGAGGAAGAGAGGGGTGAAATTTGCTTACGAGCTGGAGCTTCCACGCCATATGCATATGAAACATCCAGTTTTTCATATCAGTGAGTTGAAGAGATGCAAACCTGATGTTGATCATCCCAAGAGAGTGGAACCATTGAGGGGACCAGCCATGATTGTGGACAAGCCACATCTTGAAATGGAAAAGATTCTGACTTGTCGATATACAGGGATTGGTAGCCACATACAACGGGAACTTCTTGTCAGAAGGAAGAATGCACCAGAGGAGGATAGCTGGGAAATGGAGGACTCACTTTGGAGATGGAAGCGGAAGATTGTGAAGTATGACAAGGAGTTACAGAGGAGAGCTGAATTTCTAGGGACGACAATGCTTTCGGGTTGGGGAGAATGTAATGCCCTACGGCTTGCGAGTCGACCGGGCGCACCCATCAAACGGACGAGTTGAATGAAACTAAGGTGTGCGACCAAACAAGCGAAACATTATGTGGGCGAAGTGTAGTTGCACGTTTATACATGGGCCAATTGGGTGGTTGACCCACAACCAATCGAATGAAGATTGCAATGGGCGAGCTAAGGAGGGGGCGGTCCCATGAGTTGGGTGCGTTGACCCACCTCTTGAACAAGTTTTCAATGTAAAAGCAAGTGGATCGGGCAAGTGAGATGAGTCGGCTAGGTGGCACGACTCGCCCACCATGCCATATATATTTGCGGTGCAGTTGGGTGGAATCAACCAACGAACAACCCGGCGAAGTCATCGAGCTACAAAAAGAAGTGAGAAGAACAAGTGCAGAGCTGCAGCGAGGTGTAGCTCATGCGCCCCCACTGCGGGCAAGTCGTGTGGAAGTCGGGTGAAGAGCTCGGGTGGAGTTGCGAGTCAAGTGATGAGCTGCACGAAGGCATGCCCACCGGTGAGCTAAGGCACACAGGTGTCCCACCCTAACCCCCTTATTTATGTAGTGGGATCACGTCATAATAAAGAGTCGATAAAGCCCATATTAATAATTGTAAGTGGTTAACCCACTATTAATGACGGGACCACTGTTAGTTGCAAATGGGCCTAGTATTAGATAAGATGGTATTAATAAAACCCATGGTATTGATCCATGGTATTACATGTATGAGTCATATATAAAGGATATATATTCCCTACGAGGAGCATCGTGTCTTATTTTTGAATTAAGCTCTGCTCTATTGGAGGTTGCCCCCTCAAAGAGGCCAGTGAACATTGCTTTTTGAATAATAAAATATTTGCTGTTGACTCTCACTATTCTATGTTCTGGGTATTTTTCTTCGCATATTCTATATTTGGGTATCTTTTGTAGGTTAAAAACATAACAAGTGGCATTAGAGCACTTTCCAGGGCCGGTGGGATCTTTGTTTCTTAGCAAATTTTGTTTTGGCTAGAGACGTGTTCTGGCATCTTTAAACCACGGGATCTGTCGTTGAGCGCATAAACCTGCGGATTTGGGGAGGCATTCATGAAGGAAATACAAGAGGTGGTCATGCTTGTTGGACTCCCTTGTAACCCCTGTGGGTACCCCTTCGAGTAGTAGTGCATTAGATAGAACCACGTACGGACTGTCTTCCACATACCTTCTGGGTATATTGGAAGCCCCCTAGCTCCTCTACAACCTAGCCATAGATAAACCGGCAGCCGTCTTGCTGCTACAATACACCGAGAACAACACTTAGAGAGATTACTCACCCGTACGATAGGGTAGTCGGGTTGTACATCTAAGGGTACGGTTGATCCTCCTTAGTTAGAGCCCTGAAACATTGGGCCGAGTACTACTGTCAGACCCTTATGTATATTGCGATTTGTAGCACTTGAAACTCCTCGAGACCATAGTTCCCTTTTCTATCTTGGGATCACGCATCATCTCTGACAGATCCGCTCGCGCAAAAGGGTGCAGCAGCAGTAGACAGCGGTCTGATCTATTAGATCCATCAGATCCACAACAGAAATCTGTTCCACCGCTCAAATCTATCCGATCTACCATTCATATCTCTTAGATCCACCTGATCTGAGTAGTGCTATGGGGTTCCTATATAGGAGCATGATTTTCGCTGGACTTTTGACAGCATTGACATTTTGAGGATTCGGCGACTGCAGTATTGCTAAGGAAGGAGTAAAAATCCACTAGGAGTTTTCAAAAAAAAAAAAGTCTGAGATCTACCGGGGCGCTTATTGGTGATCTAGCCCATCAGAATCAGGACGACGAGCTGAGCATGGTGGTACCATTCAAGTCTTAGTGAAATTTTTTTTTGGCGGTTCCAAATTTTAAGAGCATTAGGTCAGTGCATGGTAGCAACTAGGGCTCAAGCTATGGCCAATGAGAGGATGGACAAACTTGAAAAAACCTTGCAATCCATCCAAAATCAGCTTGACGATCTAGCAATATTAATCCTAAGGGCAATCCCGAAGGGCAAGGAGGAATTCCATGAGGAGGCGTATATTGGCAATGGACACAGTGAGGGTGAGTCTAGCCATTCTCCTCACCTCTGGGGCACCCAAAAACAACAATCCCGTCCGAGGCCTCCCAATTTGGATATGCATAAATTTGATGGTTCTCACCTGGCGGCATGGATAGCACAAATGGAGCAATATTTCAATCTGAATAACATCCTAGATAATGAGACTCAGCTTATGGTGGGAAGCATGTACCTGGACAATGAAAGGTGGCAATGGTGGGAATGGCATCAACGTTGCAATGCACCTTTTTCGACTTGGGACAAATTCAAAAAATCTCTTACAGATCGCTTTAACCAGGAATCTTCTTTTTTGGGTCGTCTTACTAAGCTTCGACAGACTGGCACAGTGGATGAATATATTACAACCTTTGAAGCCTTAGCCTTCCGCACTAGGGGTCTCTCAGATGTGTTCTACATGGAATGTTTTATCAGCAGTCTTAAAGAGGCCATAAAAAACCACGTCCAACTGCACCACCCTCCCACATGCATTGAGGCTTGCAAGGTAGCTCGTAACGTGGAACGTGCACTAGCAGCCCTGGCCACTCATGCAAATTTCACCGCTAAGGGTCGCCCCACACAGGCTCACAACATGACCCAAACACTTAAGGTTCAAAAGGTGTCACCTGTAGAAATGGCTGAAAGAAGAAAGCAGGGATTATGTTACTACTGTGATGAAAAATACCCCCAGGTCACAAATGCAAGGAGCCCAAATTTTTTCAAATTGATGCCACTGATTACAGCTCATCGGAGGAAGATCCACCACTTGAGGAACCTGAGGCGGTAGAAGAAGACAACCAAAAGGACAATGTCCTTGACGAACCAGTTATTTCACTGCATGCTTTGGTAGGGATTTCTTCACCTCAAACTCTCAAAATCAGAGGTTTTATTAACCATCGCCCAGTAGTAGTCTTGATTGATAGTGGAAGTACACATAATTTCATCCATCAAAAATTCGCGGAAGCAGTGCATTGTTTTGTACGAGCAGTTTCTAACTTCCAAGTCCAAATTGCGGATGGGGGCACAATGAAATGTGAAGGCCGTTGTGAAAATGTCAAACTTCAAATGGGGGATTATCAGTTGAAGACTCACATGTTTGCCATACACATGGGTGGGTGCGACATTGTCCTCGGTGCTGAATGGCTTCGCACTCTTGGGCCAATCACAATGGATTTCCAGGAGTTATATATGAGTTTTAAGCAGAGCAACTCCACACATACCCTCCGTGGACTCCAGGCGAGAGCCCCCTCTATCATCAGCTCGCATAGGATGGAAAAATTGCTAAAAAAGGGCCATCATGGAGTTATAGCTCAATTTAATGCCATCCAGGTAGTCGAAACCATACCTCTGCCAATTCATCCTGAGATGCAGCAGATTTTAAATAGCCATTGAACGGTCTTTGACAAGCCTCTGGAGCTTCCACCCTCGCGAGGGGAACATGATCATAGCATCACCTTGGTTCCAGGGGCTCAACCCCCAAATGTGAGGCCATACAGATATCCTTTCACTCAAAAGAATGAAATAGAAAAAATCATCAAGGAATTGTTGGAAGCAGGGGTCATTCGTCCCAGCATTAGTCCTTATTCATCCCCAGTGGTCATGGTCCTCAAGAAAGATGGGGAGTGGTGGATGTGTCCTGATTT